>JARQOD010011229.1:0-24244 GCA_033576555.1 Oophaga sylvatica
CGCGCTGATGCAGGGAGCTGGTATCCAAGGTACACAGCGGGTTTCCAACCCGCTGGCGGTGCCTGGAAACCCGTTGTGTACCTTGGATACCAGCTCCCTGCATCAGGGCGCTGGTATCCAAGGGTACACAGCGGGTTTCTAGGCACAGCCCCGCGCCTGGTAACCCGCTGTGTACCTTGGGTTTACCAGCGGATCGCTGGTCTCCCGCCTGTCACACGCAGCGATGCGTGCCTGTCAGCGGGAGACCAGCGATTAAAAAAATGTCCTGACATTTCAGCGACGATCAGCGATACCCAGCAGGGGGGCTGATCGTCGCTGAATGTCACACACAGCGATATCGCTGGTGAGCTCGGTGCTGCGTCACAAAACTAGTGACTCAGCACCGATCTCGGTAGCGATATCGCTATGTGAGACGGCCCTTAAGACCTGGTCTTCAGCACAGATAACAGAAAGAGTAGTAGTGGACCAGTTTATCTACTCACTACTAGTGATGAGCGAATGTGCTGGGTAATGCTCGTTACTCGCCTGAGTATCACTGTACTCGCGGTACTCGGCGAGCAGCGAGCACTTCCGTGTTTGCTCAGCAGGAGTTCTGGTGTATGCCCTGCATTTTGACTCTCTTTAGAGCACCAATCAACATACAGTAATTGTCTGCCACGCAATGTAATGCCGCAGCCATCTTTGTTGTGGTATTACAGTGATTGGCTGGCCGCACAGAGGCATCAGGTGTATAAGAGACCGGGCGGCGCCATGCTCGTCTCTGCTCCAAAATTAGCGAGTGTAGGGAGCTGCTGCCGAGATATGGTCATATTGGGTTTTAGAAGGTAGTATGGGTGTAACATCAAAGAAGACATAAATCCAGCTTAATCAAGAGTCTTCTAGGGACTAATTACGGCGTACAGTATAGACCAAAAGTTTGGACACACCTTCTCATTCAAAGATTTTTCTGTATTATCATGGCTATGAAAATTGTAGAATCACACTGAAGGCATCAAAACTATGAATTAACACATGTGGAATTATACATTACACTTTACAAAAAAGTGTGAAACAACTGAAAATATGTCTTATATTCTAGGTTCTTCAAAGTAGCCACCTTTTGCTTTGATTACTGCTTTGCACAGAGAAAAGGTGAACGGATGGATTCTACATGCCTGATTCCCACCGTGAAGCATGGAGGAGGTGGTGTGATGGTGTGGGGTGCTTTGCTGGTGACACTGTTGGTGATTTATTCAAAATTGAAGGCATACTAAACCAGAATGGCTACTACAGCATCTTGCAGCGGCATGCTATTCCATCCAGTTTGTGTTTCGTTGGACCATCATTTATTTTTCAACAGGACAATGACCCCAAACACACCTCCAGACTGTGTAAGGGCTATTTGACCAAGAAGGAGAATGTTGGGGTGCTACGCCAGATGACCTGGCCTCCACAGTCACCAGACCTGAACCCAATCGAGATGGTTTGGGTGAGCTGGACCGCTCACCGCTTCAATTTTGAATAAATCCCCAACGGTTCACCAGCAAAGCACCCCCAGACCATCACACCACCTCCTCCATGCTTCACAGTGGGTACTAGGTATTAAGTTAGTCTGACATGACTTATTAGTTACAAACCCATGCTGACTCTGTTTAATCACTTCATTCATATCCAGGTACTTACATACATGTTCTTTAATAATTTGTTCAAAGATCTTTCCTGGTATAGAAGTCAGACTCACCGGCCTGTAGTTCCCTGGGTCCACCTTCTTCCCCTTTTGAAGATAGCACAACATTTGCTGTTCTCCAGTCTTCTGGGACTTCTCCTGTTCTCCAAGAATTTTCAAAGATTATGGACAGTGGTTCAAGAATTTCTTCTGCTATCTCCTTCAGTACTCTGGAGTGTAATTCATCTGGACCTGGAGACTTGAATTCATTTAGGTTAGCTAAGTGTTTCCTCACTGTCTTTCTGTTTATAGATATCCTGGATTCAGTGAAGATCAGTTGATGTTACATTCCTTTCTGAGAGAAAACAGATGCAAAATAGGAATTTAAAAGTTCAGCCTTCTCAACATCCTGTCTTACCATTTCATCATTTTCATCCTGTAAAAATCCTATAGCTTCTTTGACTTTTCTTTTACTTTTGACGTATCCCCAAAATCCTTTTTTATGCTTTTGACGTCTTGCAAGCCTTAATTCATTGTCAGCTTTAGATAATCTGATTTGTGCCCTGCAGGTTCTGCAGATGGCATTATATTCTTCTTTAGATATGCCTCCCTCTTTCCATTTGATAAACATTTCTTTCTTCCTTTTTAGCATGTGTTTAAGTTCTGTGTTCATCCATCCTGGTTTCCTTAAATGCTTCCCATTCTTCCCTCTTTTCGGAATTGTTAACGTGCAATTGTGCCACAACAAACACCCATATCTTCTTGCAACAGATTCCTGTCAGAATTCATAGGGACGGCAGAAGAGCACTCTAGACACCAGAGCAGCATGAAAAGGTAGTTGGTAGAATGGCAGATAATGCTTCCAGTCACTTTGCCACCACCACCAGCACCCTGTCTCCCACACGGTCAAGTCTGAGTAGCCATGAGTCTGGACCGCATATTCCTCACCTCCTCACCCTGATCCTCCTTCCACCTCCCATGCCGAGTGTCCGCAGACAACTGATCCCACACTTGGACACTCCGAAGAGCTGTTCAGTTGTCCATTTATAGATTCGGGCCTCTCGTCCCATCCACTTGAAGAGGGGCAAACTGAGATTGCATGTAGCGATGCCCAAATATTTGACCAGCCACATTCACACGAAGGCGATGGTGGAATGTGTCACAAGAGGTAAACGATGATGAGACACAATTACCAGAAAGTCAGGAGGAGGACCAGGGTGCAGAAGTGGAAGAGGAGGTGGTGGATGATGATATAGTAACTGACCCAACCTGGCAGGAGGACATGCAGAGCGAGGGCAGCAGCACACAGAGGAAGGGAGGCGTAGCACCACAACAGGCAGGAAGAACCACTGTGATGGACACAGACAGAAGGTGGGCAACCGTTACTCGTAACACCAACACGACGGAAGTTGTCATTACAACTTTTAGGTTGTAGCACCCGACTTTGTGGGGTGAACTCCAGGGTCCAGGAACAGTGTCTGCGGGTGACACCACTGCCTCTTCCGCTGTTGTGCGTGGAAGCCAATCCACTGTCCATGGTGCTTGCGAAGATGCCTCCTGCCCTGCACCTGTCATTGCACACAGTCAACTACCACCATCAGCAAGCACGTCCACGTCCTTGTCCCAGCGCAGCCTTCAGTTGTTCATGCCCCAGTAATTGGGAAAGAAAGCGGAAATACGCAGCCAACGCCCCACAGGCCACAGTACTAAATTCACACATTTGTAGTCTGCTTGCGCTGGAAATGTTGCCTTTTAGGCTTGTGGAGACCAAAGCTTTCTGCAATCTGATGGCGGTGTTACACCGGGTCCCGCCCTGCTGCACCCGGTCCCGTCCCGATCCCACATCTCCGCGGGGTCCCTGTCGGGACTCCCGCTCTGTGCCGGCCTCGCACCATCCGTCCGCAGCCTCTGCTCCTTCCCTCCCCTCTGCTTCCTGGCACCCTGTCAGCAGGTCCACAGGGAGAGTGCTTAGGTCAAGCCTTCGCTCCCGGTCTCTTAAAGAGACAGCGCACATTTTTGAAAAATGCTTCTGACCAATGACGTGGTACTGATTACTTTTTCTGGCCCCTCCACCATAGGGAGGGTGCCGGAGCGGCAAGTATCTACGGTTGCTAGCTTCCGGCTTTGCTGTGTTCGTGCCTGTGTTTCTGCAGTGTTCTGCCAAGTGCTCCGCTTACACTGTTTGTCTCCGCAGACTATCAGTTACCTGTTACCCGGCTGTCCAGGATGACATCCGTACTGTCTTTGCTAGTTCTGTCCCGTTATGCTACTCAGCCATCTGAATCTCTGGACAACGCCAGTGCCAGCTAATACCATGTACTCGGAACCCGCCGGTCAGCTCCATCATTCCAGTTAAACCTGTTTGTCCTGCTGGGACAGCTGTCACGTGTCCAGGGTCTAACTGGAGGTAGCACCTGTGTCCCCCAGACATTCCATTCTGACCCTGTTCGAGGGACTTTCTACGGGTGTCTGGGCTCACTTAGTCACGCCCCCTTCAGAGCCCCCGGACCGTGGTCCCGAGGTTCCACAAATATTGCAAATATAAATGAATGTGAACTTCACTACCTGTGCCTCCATTTCCATTCGTTACAGATTGCTCCGGCCATGGAATTCACTGGATCCCAGGGACACCCGGCCGTGGAGCTATGTCAAGAGGTTACCCGTCTGAGGATCAACAGTACAAGATCACGACCTATCTGCGCAAAACTTGTCCACACATATGGAGTCTCTTATATCCTTGGCTGCACCCGTCTCTGCTATCGGCAACCAGGTATCCAGTTGCATGGCTAATAAAAGTCCTCACCTTTCGGCTCCCACCCGCTTCCGTGGCGATCCCACTCAGTGTCGGGGTTCATCAACCAGTGCACGCTGCACTTTGAAATCCTGGGTCTTATGTTTGCTTTTGATCAGGCCAAGGTGGGCTTCATTATGTCTCACCTTGCTGAAGAGGCTCTCGCCTGGCTGAACCCAAGAGGGGATCCTCTGGTTAATAATTTTCAGTCTTTTCTAGAAGCATTCCGCAGAACCTTTGATGAACCCGGTCATGTCACGTCGACAGCTTCCGCTCTTCTTCGGCTACACCAGGAGGCTCCTACAGTGGCTCAGTATGCTGTTCGGTTTCATACCCTTTCATCGGAGCTATCCTGGAACGAGGCTCTGGTGGCCGCCTTCTGGGAAGGTCTGTCAGGAAGAGAAAAGGATGAGCTGGCGGGACGGGACGTGCCTACAACTCTGGACGACTTGATATCTCTGGCAACCCGGATTGACCTGCGGTTTCAGGAATGCGATAAGGAACCAAACGTGATAAGAGGCCCTACTGCCTGGTTCCTAGTTCTCCAAGACCTACGGCCTCTCCGACTTCGTCTTCACCTTCAGAGGCTATGGAGGTGGATCAAGTAAGGTTGGCCAACCACCGCCAGGAGGCACGTTGCCTGGAGGGGAGCTGTTTCTATTGTGGCAGTACTAAGCATCTGATTCACTCCTGCCACCAGAAGTCTGAAAATTTCAGTGCCTAGAGTCTGTAGGAGAGGCTACCCTAGGTAAAAACATCTCTCTCCATCACTGCAAATAACGGTCTCTGTGTCCTTCAGGATGGTAAAATTGTTGGAACTCTGTTTCCTGGACTCTGGAGCAGCAGAGAATTTCAGCAGCAGGCGGTTGTGGACCGTCACCGGATACCAGTCCAGCGTCTCCCAGACCCGTTGCGGGTGATTTCCGTGGATGGCAAACCCCTGACCGAGCCCATCCAGTTCCAGACTGGGCCGGTGGAGCTTTGGGTAGGTCTAACGCATTCAGAAAGAATCCGTCTTTATGCGTTGCCTGGTTTGTCTCAACCCTTGCTTTTAGGTCTACCCTGGCTTAGGAAGCATGAATCAGTTTTAAATTGGAAGACGGAGAGATTCTGTGCTGGGGGACTCCTGCTCTGATCGGTGTATCATCCCTGTTCAACCTGTTCCGCCTCCAATCCAGCCACTGCCTTGCCTGGCCTACCTTCCTCTTACTTTTTCTGATATTTTCGGGAAAAAGGAAGCAGAGACACTATCGCTGCACAGGTCGTATGACTGTCCAATTGATCTGCTCCCCGGAACATCTCCTCGGGGGCGAATCTATCCTCTTTCTCAAGCAGAGACCCAGTCGATGTCTGCCTACATCCAGGAGAACCTGGCCAGAGGATTTATCCCGAAATCATCTTCGCCGGCAGGGGCAGGATTCTTCTTCATGAAGAAAAAAGACAGATCCTTATGGCGCTGTATCAATTACAGGGGCCAGAACCAGATCACAGTAAAAAACAGGTATCCATTACCTCTAATTTCAGAGCTGTTTGACCGTCTCAGAGGGGCCTAGATCTTCACAAAACTGGATCTCAGAGAGGCCTACAACCTGATTCATATACGAGAGGGAGACGAGTGGAAAACAGCTTTTAACATCCGGGATGGACACTACGAATACCTGGTAATGCCGATGGGCCTAAGCAATGCACCCACTGTTTTTCTGGAATTCGTAAAAGACATTTTCAGAGACCTGCTCTATACATTTGTTGTTGTCTACCTGGATGACATCTTGATCTTCTCTGCAGACTTAGCCTCACACCAGAGGCAAGTACGTCAAGTCTTGCAAAGACTCAGGGAAAACAGACTGTATGCTAAATTTGAAAAATGCCTCTTTGAACAATCCTCTCTGCCTTTTCTCGGTTATATAGTTTTGTCCACAGGATTAAAGATGAATCTGGAGAAGTTGACTGCCATCCTGAAGTGACCCCGCCCATCTGGGCTGAAAGCCATACAACGGTTCCTGGGGTTCGCCAACCACTACCGTCTATTCATTCCACACTTTTCCACCCGAGTGGCACCCAACTCGGCTTTGACCCGGAAAGGTGTAAATGCCAAGGATTGGACTCCCGAGGCAGAGGAGGCTTTTGTTTCTCTAAAGGAGGCCTTCTCTTCCGCATCTGTTCTCGATCGACCGGACTCAGATAAGCAATTTTTTCTGGAGGTAGAGGCTTCCTCCGTAGGTGCTTGAGCGATTATGACCCAGAGATCGTCTACCATTCGTATAGTCTCCTGTGGGTTTTTTTCGAAGGTGTTTTCCTCCGCCGAAAGGAACTATTCCGTAGGAGATCGGGAATTGTTGGCAATCAAGTTGGCTCTGCAAGAATGGAGACACCTCCTCGAGGAGTGGTCCACCAGGTTGTCATATTCACCAATCATAAAAACCTTGCTTATCTCCAATCCGCACAGAGGATGAATTCCCGTCAGGCCCACTGGGCCTTGTTTTTTTGCCCTATTTAATTTTGTTCTTCATTTCCGTCCAGCAGACAAGAATGTTAAAGCTGACGCACTCTCCAGACTCTTTCTGCCTCCTGACGCTGAGGAAGAACCTCAACACATCATCGAGCCATCAAGGTTACTGTCAGTAGCCTCTGTTGATCTTGCTCAGCTACTCCCAGGAAAGACTCTCGTGACCACTTCGGACCATGAGTGTGTTCTCCAGTGGGGCCACTCTTCCAAGTTGGCCAGGCACGCCGGTCATGAAAAGACGCTGCAACTCATCTCCCGTTACTATTGGTGGCCCACCATGTGTAAGGATATCTGTTATGATTTGGTAGCTGAGGAGGACAGGAGCAAAAAACAGCCAAGGCAGCCGAACACCAGAGAGGTTGGGAACTAAAAGGTTGCAGACCCCTAAACTAACCACACAACTAGAAGCAGCTGTGGGACATACCTACGGTGACCTACACGCCTCGACACAGCCGGAGAGATTAGCTACACCTGAAGATAGAAAGAGGAAAGCTAACTGCCCCGGAGTAGAGCCCCAAAGGAATAGGCAGCCCCCACACATATAATGGCGGTTAGACAAGATGAAATACAAACGCAGGTAGAAAATAGAGTAAGCAAACGCTGGGGCCAAAAGCTATCTAGACAGGACAGGATAGGAAAGAATACTGTCTGCAACCCAGCAAAACCCTAGGAAAAATACAAACACTTCTGATTCCAAAAATGCTGAGACCACACAATCTCGCCCACACTTAATCAGATCTCTTGTGTGAACACGCCGCTACCCAGCAGCAATGAAACAACGGGAACAGAGCAAATGAACAGAAACAAATGAGAACCAGAGACCAGCACAGGCCCCTGTAGGGGGCCCGGCTGACCTCACAAAGCAGAGCAGCAAAAAAAACAAAGAAAATCTAACCACAGAAAAAAGCAGAAAGCAACTTATCTGAATGTTCGCAGGAGACAGCAGAAAACCAGCTGACTTCCAAACTAGACCAGGAAGAGGAAACTAATCACCAGCGAGAATGATGGGAGGGCAGCTCACTTATATCAGCCCAGTCCGTATCCCCTGATTGCCAATCCTCGCTTCCAGGTGATAAAGCCTTGTCATTCAATACAGCTTCAATACCATCAGGAACCACAAGAGGGAGCCTCAGCTTAGAAGTCATTTCCAACATGTTCACAACAGTACACCCCCTTGTGGAGGGGTCACCGAACCCTCACCGGCGCCACCAGGCCGATCAGGGTGAACCCGGTGAAAGGCGCGAACCAATTTCTCTGCATGGATGTCAGAAGCAAACACTCAAGAATTGTCCTCCTGACCATAACCTTTCCACTTAACCAAGTACTGGAGTCTCCGTCTAGCCAGACGAGAATCCAATATCTCTCCACTTCATACTCCATATTGCCCTCAACCAAAACAGGCTCAGGGGGCGCAGCCATAGGAACCACTGGCTCAACAAACCTTTTCAATAAAGATTTGTGGAAGACGTGAATCTTAAACGTCCCTTGAAGAGCCAAATGGAAGGAAACGGGATTAAGAATTTCCAAGATCTTATAAGGTCCAATAAACCTTGGCTTAAATTTTGGAGACGCAGCCTTCATAGGGATATTTCTTGAGGACAACCAAACCAAGTCACCCACTTTAAACCGAGGACCATCAGTCCTATGCTGGTTGGCAAATCGCTGGGCCCTCTCCTGAGAGAGAGACAACTTATCCACTACTTGATCCCAAATCTGCTGCATTCTCTCTACCATAGAATCAACACCCGGACAGACAGAAGCCCCCACCTGTCCCGAAGAAAACCTAGGATGAAACCCGAAATTGCAGAAAAAAGGGGACATCAACGTGGCAGAACTAGCCCTTTTATTTAGAGCGAATTCAGCCAGGGGCAAAAAGGAGACCCAGTCATCCTGATCAGCAGACAGAAAACATCTCAAATAAGTCTCATAGGTCTGGTTTGTTCTCTCAGTCTGCCCATTGGTCTGAGGATGAAACGCAGAGGAGAAAGACAGATGTACTCCCAGTTTAGAACAAAATGTCCTCCAAAATCTGGAAACAAATTGGACTCCCCTGTCAGACACAATGTTCTCTGGAATGCCGTGCAAATGAACCACCTGCTGAAAAAACAAGGGTACCAACTCGGAAGAGGATGGTAACTTCGGCAGTGGCACAAGATGGATCACCTTGGAGAATCTATCTGTTATGTTTCGGTAACTGAGGAGAAATAGCAAAAATAGCCAAAGTAGCAATACACCAGAGAGGCTGGAAACTATTGGGTTGCAGGGCCCTGAACTAACAACAACACTAGAAGTAGCCGTGGAGCGTACCTACGGTGATCCTAGACGCCTCGTCACAGCCGGAGAGATAGCTACACCTAAAGGCAGAAAGATGAAAGCTAACTGCCCCGCAGCAGAACCCCCAAAGAAATAGGAAGCCCCCAAACATGTAAAGGCGGTTAGACAAGAGGAAAATACGAACACAGACAGAAAATAGAATGAGCAAACGCTGGGACCCAATACTGTCGAGATAGAAAAGTATAGGAAAGAATTCTGACTGCAACCCAAAAAACCCTGACAAAAATATCAACACTTCTGATTAACAAAAAACCTGAGATCACACGACATCTACCACCTAAATCAGATCTCTGGTGTAACACACAGCAATTCAGCAAATAAAAAGTGAGACTGGAACAGAGCAAAAGTGCAAACACAACTGAGCACAAATGCAGCACCAGGCCCCAAAAGGGGACCAGGCAGAAGACTACTGCAAGGCAGCAACCAGCAAGGAAAATCCAACCAGAGGAAAAAAAAAAACAGCAAATCACTTATCTGAATGAAAGCAGGAATGCAAGCTGAGCTCCAAGCAAGACCTGAAGAACAATTGACTACCGGCAAGGCTGCTGGGAGTTCAGGTCACTTATATCAGACCATTCGGATCCAGCTGAAAGCCATTCAGCAATTAGTTCATTACCCTCAGTAACCACCGGAGGGAGCCCCAGCTCCGAAGTCACCTCCAACGTATTCACAACACTATCACAGATCACCCAAATGACAGTCATTCTCTGAGAGACCGGGAGGTTGGAGATAAAATCCATAGAGATATGGGCCCACGGCCTCCTGGGCACCCGCAGTGGCATTAACAATCCACTAGAGCGAGAACAGGGTTTGGAACGAGAACAAGTCCAACAGGACTGCACAAAATTCCTGATATCACGAGATAAAGTGGGCCACCAAAAGGACAGACTCACTAAATCTCTGGTACCAAAAATACCGGGATGACCAGCCAACGCGGAGCAATGAATCTCACACATCACATTCTTCCTCCACTGGTCTGGGAAAAACAATTTCCCAACAGGGCAGCTTTCAGGTTTATCCTCCTGAAATTCCTCCAGAGCCAATCTCAAATTGGGCGAAATAGCGGAAAGAACCACACCCTCCTTCAGAATAACAGCAGGCTCAGTCACATCAGGAGAATCCGCCAAAAAACTCCTAGAGAGGGCATCCGCCTTAACATTCTTAGTGCCCGGGAGAAAGGAGACCACAAAATTATAACACGTGACAAACAAGGCCCACCTGGCCTGTTGTAACGAATGGAAGCAGAGGCAGAGATGGTGAAGTTCACATTCGTCTTTATTTTTTAACATGGAACCTCGAGACCGCGGTCCAGGGGGCTCCGAAGGGGAGTGACTAGTGAGCCACGGGTACCCGTAGTAAGGCCCCTCGAACAGGACCAGAATGGAATACCCAGAGGACACAGGTGCTACCTCCATTTAGACCACCGACACGTGGCAGCTGTCCCAGAGGGACCAAAAGGGGTAACAGGTAAAATAGCAGAAATCGTGGAGGGTTAGACAGAGATGAGGAAGGTCCTGGTCCAGAGTGGATGGTAGCAGGCTGGCTCCAGTGACCTTGTCACAGTCCACGGATACGGATGGCTGATGGCGGAACGGGATGACACTTGCGCCAGTAATAACCGAGATTATCAGAGTTAGCCGGATACAGGATACCAATGATCTGTGGAGACAAATAGAATGAGCGAAGCACAGAGACTGCTAACGCAGCGCAGACAGATCAGAGTCAGAACCGGATGTAGCAATGATAGAAACACGTTGCTCCGGCACTCCCCTTATGGTGGAGTGACAAGATATAGTACTGAGAGCGCTGACATTGGTTGATTGACATTTTCAAAAAATGCACACTGTCCCTTTAAGAGAGACGGTGGGAGCGGCCCCGCGTCCTAAGTATTCCTCCTAGAGGCTTGCTGGCAGCGTGCCAGGAACTGGGAGAGCAAGCAGGATGCTGTGAAGCAGATGGAGCAGGGGACTTCAGCCTGCGCACAGACTGCTGCAAAGGGACAGCTGGAGGAGCAGAAAGTAAGAGACCAGGAGGGAGTGCAGAGCCAGCACGGGGACCGAGTGTAACACCTGTCTAGGATTAAGTCGCTTGGCTGATTCGAGATAGATCAGGTTCTTATGGTCCGTGAGGACCACCACCTGATGTTTGGCTCCTTCCAGCCAGTGTCTCCACTCTTCAAAAGCTCACTTCATAGCCAATAACTCCCGATTTCCCACATCATAATTACGTTCAGCTGGGGAAAATTTTCGAGAGAAGAAGGCACATGGGTTACTCTTAGAAGTCTCCGGGTCCCTTTGGGACAAAACGGCTCCCGCACCAATCTCAGAAGCATCTATCTCCACCTGAAATAGTAGAGAAACATCAGGTTGCCGTAGAACAGGAGCGGAAGTGAATCTTCGCTTAAGCTTCTGAAACGCAGAAACTGCCTCAGGAGACCAATTCACTACATCAGAACCCTTTTTGGTCAAATCAGTCAGTGGTTTCACAATACCAGAGAAATTACCTATAAATTTACGGTAAAAATTAGCAAAACCCAAAAATCTCTGAAGAAAAAAAAATAAACACGCTAGGGCGCTGTCTAGCATTGAAAGCGAACCCTGTTACATCACAGAGCCGCTGAGAAAAAGTTCTGTGTCCTGTCAGGCACCCAGGTACACAGTTAAGTGCAAAGCGAACATAGAACGTGATCATGCACTAATGTCCTCGCGGGAGTCACCCGCAATCTATGGCGTCTGAACGCCAGGCCCTGAATACGGCAATCAAACTCCTCACTGGTTATGCCGGTAATCTAGGGCATCTAGGACACCGACCCTGACCAGCTAGCATACCAAACTCCTCACAGATTAAGTCGGTATTCTAGGGGCTTATTTCAGCCGGGCCCTAACCACACACACGTATGACCACACTGGCGCAAAGCATATAATGGTTGGTACTAGCGCATGGCGGCTCAGCATTGCCACCCTTTTATAATAACAGCTACAGGACCTGCCAGAAACAAGGACCAATGAAACTTGTTCCAGAACACAAGTAGTCACAGGACCTTCCTGGCAGACCAATAGGAGCTGCTGAAGTACCTGAGCATGTGACCCCTGATCTCCAATGAGAGATCTCACTCTGGGCATGCTCAGAAGGGGAAAACAAGGACTTTGTCCAAAAGACGTCTGCTCGCCGCTAACCAGTACTGGCCACAATAGCAGAGTCTGGAGGAGCAGCAGTAATCCTCTGCACACTGCCAGACTGGGCGAGACGCTGGGACCGATGTCTAAGCTGAGCAGAGTCCACTGCGGCCGGAATGGCTCGAGATTCCCCTTGTGCAGAAGCGGGAACTAGTGTTGAGCATTCCGATACCGCAAGTATCGGGTATCGGCCGATATTCGCGTTATCGGAATTCCGATACTTAATTCCGATACTTTTTCCATATCGTATACCGGAATCGGAAGTTCCCATAATTCTTTGAGAGGCAATGTGATTTTAGTCAGCCAATGAGGAATCCTACGAAGTGTGGGCACATCCTGTAATGATGCGGTCATCTTAACTAATGGCATGGCTGTGATTGGCTGCTGAAATGATGTCAGAATGCACTATAAAAGGCGCCGCAGCCATTTTAGCGTCACTTTGCTGTGAACTCAGTTAGGGACAGAACGCTGCTGTGCTGACTCTGAGGGACAGTTAGATATTGCGATTTTGTGTACTACTGTGCTTGAGGCAGGCTAGTTTACCAACCGCTGTGTAAAGCTTCATTTTGCCAGTGTTGTTTTAACAGCTCTGTGCAAGGTGTGTGTGTGACAGTGCAGGTGACGCTGCAGTTTGCTCTGCATCCACCGCTGTTTGTAGGCATCTGCACGTGTCACTTTTTTTTTTTTTTTTTTTTTATTTTATTTAGTGGAATTGGTGCAGCTCCATTATATTAGAAAAAAATCAAATCTATTAGTGTGACGTGCTTCCATCCGTATACAATACATTGGTTGCAAACACTATAGAAGTACAGAAAGGAGCTTTTCACAGATTGTGGACAGTTGTGTTTCAGTGTTCACTTCAGTCTGTGTTTTTTACTTTTTTGAGTGCAGATCACGCTCCAGTTACATGTTCAAGCACTGCTGCTTGTACTCTGCTGAGCGTGTCTCAGTGGCTCATCCTTTTCATTTATCTCCAATTGGTTCTGCTACATTCCATTTAAAATAAATCTAATCTATTAGTGTGACGCGCTTCCATCCGTATACAATACATTGGTTGCAAACACTATAGAAGTACAGAAAGGAGCTTTCACAGATTGTGGACAGTTGTGTTTCAGTGTTCACTTCAGTCTGTGTTTTTTACTTTTTTTAGTGCAGATCACGCTCCAGTTACATGTTCAAGCACTGCTGCTTGTACTCTGCTGAGCGTGTCTCAGTGGCTCATCCTTTTCATTTATCTCCAATTGGTTCTGCTACATTCCATTTAAAATAAATCTAATCTATTAGTGTGACGCGCTTCCATCCGTATACAATACATTGGTTGCAAACACTATAGAAGTACAGAAAGGAGCTTTTCACAGATTGTGGACAGTTGTGTTTCAGTGTTCACTTCAGTCTGTGTTTTTTACTTTTTTGAGTGCAGATCACGCTCCAGTTACATGTTCAAGCACTGCTGCTTGTACTCTGCTGAGCGTGTCTCAGTGGCTCATCCTTTTCATTTATCTCCAATTGGTTCTGCTACATTCCATTTAAAATAAATCTAATCTATTAGTGTGACGCGCTTCCATCCGTATACAATACATTGGTTGCAAACACTATAGAAGTACAGAAAGGAGCTTTTCACAGATTGTGGACAGTTGTGTTTCAGTGTTCACTTCAGTCTGTGTTTTTTACTTTTTTGAGTGCAGATCACGCTCCAGTTACATGTTCAAGCACTGCTGCTTGTACTCTGCTGAGCGTGTCTCAGTGGCTCATCCTTTTCATTTATCTCCAATTGGTTCTGCTACATTCCATTTAAAATAAATCTAATCTATTAGTGTGACGCGCTTCCATCCGTATACAATACATTGGTTGCAAACACTATAGAAGTACAGAAAGGAGCTTTTCACAGATTGTGGACAGTTGTGTTTCAGTGTTCACTTCAGTCTGTGTTTTTTACTTTTTTTAGTGCAGATCACGCTCCAGTTACATGTTCAAGCACTGCTGCTTGTACTCTGCTGAGCGTGTCTCAGTGGCTCATCCTTTTCATTTATCTCCAATTGGTTCTGCTACATTCCATTTAAAATAAATCTAATCTATTAGTGTGACGCGCTTCCATCCGTATACAATACATTGGTTGCAAACACTATAGAAGTACAGAAAGGAGCTTTTCACAGATTGTGGACAGTTGTGTTTCAGTGTTCACTTCAGTCTGTGTTTTTTACTTTTTTTAGTGCAGATCACGCTCCAGTTACATGTTCAAGCACTGCTGCTTGTACTCTGCTGAGCGTGTCTCAGTGGCTCATCCTTTTCATTTATCTCCAATTGGTTCTGCTACATTCCATTTAAAATAAATCTAATCTATTAGTGTGACGCGCTTCCATCCGTATACAATACATTGGTTGCAAACAATATAGAAGTACACAAACGGGCCTTTCACAGCTACTGAACATGGGTTTTTAATTTTTAACTAAAATATGTATTTTTTCAAATGACACAAATATAAGTAATGTTGAAGAGGAATAGTCCTACATCCATTGTTTGCACAATATTACAGGTGTACATCATGTCCCTTAATCAACAATGTATTATTATATTTACTTGTATGCTTTTATTTAAAAGCCAAGAACACAGAAGGATAACCTTCGCACTGCAGCTGTTGTCAAAGTTCAACCCACATTATGCACTTCCAACATTGCAGCATTTGAGGCATGATGTGAGTTGGATTGGTCAAAGTTATGGAGTGAGAAGGTTCACCATCAGTACCCTATAGCATAAGTATGCTTTTGTGTTAGCATTTGTGTTAGACATGTGGATATCTGCCATAATATGTCACAATTATTTAGTTACAGATTTGTTACCAACACTAATCATTGAATGGTTTTAAATTTGACGTTTCACTTGTTTACAGCTTAGAAATAAGGGTGTAGCCTGATATCTATGTGTAGCACTAGCCACTTTAACATGTCATGTTTTTTTAAACATGTGTAGCTAGGTAGCAGTAATTTTTGCCGGACACACAGCAGGGGAACAGCAGGCGTTACTGAACCCCACTATCACTATAGCTTGTGTATTGGTCTGTGGACACGACACTTCTGAGCAGCAACTGGCAGTGTTGTAGCCCAGGGAGTATAGCTCAGGTGGTAGAAAGATGAACATAACAGGAGACATGGAAAACGTTGTCAACCAGTTAGTTAATCTGAAACCGGACAGGCAAATTCAGGCGAGATCCATGCCTAGTTCATTTTCAGAAAAGTAAGCCGTTCTACATTATCGTAGGATAGTCGCATGCAACGGTCTGTTAGTACACCACCTGCAGCAGTAAAGACGCGCTCCGATAATACACTGCCAGCAGATCAAGCCAGCACCTCCAATGCATACTGGCTAAGCTCTGGCCATGTATCCAGCTTAGAGACACAAAACTTGAATGGGGAAGAGCCATCTGGGAGTACACTGAGAGGGCAAGACATGTAGTCTGTCACCATCTTACGGAAATGTTGCCTCCTGCTGACTGGAGCCGTCTCGGATGGTGTAGACATTGGTGGCGCTGCCACAAAACTTCGACACATTTGGAACATACTGTTCTTGCCCTGTGCAGAGGCGCTGCTTGTGCTCCCTCTTGTTGCAGAGCTGTCTCCACTGCCTCGACGCACAGAGCTGCTTTGTAAATCAGTAGCAGCAGCAGTGCTCTCGGCTGGAATGGAGAACATTATGGATTGCACCAGTGTGTCTTGGTACTTCCGCATTTTACGCTCCCGGTTCAACGGTGTGATGAGGCTTTGTAAGTTGTCCCGGTAGCGAGGGTCTAGGAGGGTGTACACCCAATAATCAGACGTGGTGTGAATGTGTTCGATGCGGCGGTCGTTTCTCAGCCACTGCAGCATGAAATCAACCATGTGCTGCAGACTCCCAACTGGCCAAGAAACGTTGTCCCCTGCAAGAGGCGTCATCTCCGCCTGCTGTGCATCACCCCACCCTTGGTCTACATACTGACTAGAGCATTGTCTACCTCCCTCTGGAGCGATGTCTTCCTCCTCCATTGACTCCTCCTCATCCTCCTCACAAAGTCCTTCAAATACATATAAATTTACAAAATTTAAAACTCAAAATTTAAAAACTTTGTATCATAATTCTGTAACATCAGTTTATGGAAACACAATAGCATTACAAAAGGATAGACAAAAAATGTACATTATGTGCTTTGTAAATACATTAAAAGTTTGTAATGGTTATGAAAATATAGACAGCGACTCTGGAGGTTCAATTGTTGATACAGCATGGTACTTTGAAAGTCCTCCAGCCCTTTGTGAGGAACCACGTTGCGCTGACTGTCCAGAAGGTGATGGAATTTGTGACTCCTCATCCTCCACCTCTTCCAAAACCTCATGCCTTAGTGCTTGCAGTGTTTTTTGAAGCAGGCAGATAAGGGGACAGTCAGGCTGACTAGTGCATCATCTGCACTCGCCATCCGCGTTGACTCATCAAACGCACACAAAACGTGGCAGATATCCTTCATAGAGTTATTCGCCACTCATTACACTGGCAGTGGCTGCCCATTCATTATAGGATCCAATTCTAATTACTGGTTCTCACCAACATAGCTCTCCACAGCGCAGCACCCCCCTACATCTCCTCCCTTATTTATATTTATCGGCCTAACCGACTGCTGCACTCTGCAAACGACCTTCGACTAACCTCTGCACTAATCCGTACCTCCCACTCCCAACTCCAAGACTTCACCCGCGCTGCGCCAATCCTCTGGAATGCTCTACCCCAAGAAATTAGGACTATCCGCAATTTCGATGGTTTCAGGCGCTCCCTCAAAACACATTTGTTCACAGTGGCCTATCACATTCACTAATCAAAGTCATTCTATGTGTAATTCTGTGTGTGTAGCCCATTCACTATCTCCATGCATCCCTCACTTCCTTAAAATGGCTGGACCATCATTGTAAAAACACCATTGTATATAAACACCTGTACTTTGTATCTCCCACACCTCATTGTAGATTGTAAGCTTTCACCAGCAGGGGCGGCTGATTTTGCTTTAATTATTGTATTGTTAACGTTGTTACTTATGACTCGTGTTTTGAAACTGTTAAACTGTAAAGCACTGCGGAATATTATGGCGCTATATAAATAAATAATATTATTATTCTTATTATAGAGGCCCACTCAGTAGTGGTGAAGTGTGAACGCCGCAAATTGCGAGTTGACTGCGCCTGATGCAGCTGATACTCCATTACTGTTGGCTGCTGCTCACACAACCGCTCCAACATATGTAACGAGGAATTCCACCTGGTGGGTACGTCACATATAATGCGATGTTCATGAAGGTGAAATCTGCGTTGCAGAGCTGCAATCAGCGATCTGGCCATGCTGGAACGTCGCAAGTGAGCGCACTCTAGGCGGACCTTGTGCAGCAGTGCATCAAGATCCGGATAGTCCCTCAAAAAACTCTGCACGACCAAGTTGAGCACATATGACAGACATGGTATGTGACTGAGGTTGCCAAGGCCCAGAGCTGACACCAGATTTCGGCCATTGTCACACACTACCAAGCCTGCCTGTAGATTCTCTTCCAAAAACCACACGTCGCTCTCCTGCTTTATGGCATTACAGAGCTCCTGCGCTGTGTGGCTAAGATTCCCCATGGAAATTAATTTCAGGATGGCCTGTTGACATTTGGACACGGCTGTGCTCATATCGGTCGCAACGGGTAAACGTTCACGGTCCATGTGGAGGTAGACCGTGACGGCTCCTGCAGCGATGATTCTGAGGAACTGGAATAGGAGGAGGAATCAATGTGTACAGACTTGATTCCTGCAATCCTTGGAGTTGGCAGAACACGTACAGCGCCACTCGCAAGATCAGTACCCGGCTGCACAACATTGACCCAATGGGCAGTGAGGAAAGGTATTGTCCCTGGCCATGGGTGTTAGAACCCTCTTGTTAGGTTTTGTTTCAGTTTGCTGGTCACATGACCTTTTTTCCCTATTTAGTCTGGCTCCGCCCTTCTGGCTTTGCTTGACTTCATTGTATTATCTACTGTTAAGCTAGCCGGGTGCTTAGGTGCCTTAATCTGTGAGTTTTGCTTGATGTTAGGATCACAAAGTATTTATTTTTCTGTTTAATTATCCATGCTACAATTTATGTTAGGAGGTGTCCACCTTTTCTCCCAGTCCCTAGATCTTGTAGGGATTACTCCCTCGCAACTATAGGTCTTCGTTCACACTAGATGAGGACTTTAGCGGGTCTGGTCGCAGGATCAGGTTCCCCGTTACATCGTAGGGATTCAGCTTAGTTGTATTGTAGGGACAGAATTCCCTTCTTTCCTTACTGGTTGTAGCAGATCATAACAATGGGTACTGGTCCACGCATCGGTGGTCAGGTGGACCTTGCTACTGAGGGCTTTTAGTAGCGCATGTTTAATTTTTCCCTCAACATGCTTTTGCAGACCAGGGACGGCTTGCCTGCTGAAATGAAATCGGCTTGGCACATTGTATTGTGGGATTGACAATGATATTCAGTTACGGAAACTGTCTGTCTCCACCAGCCTGAATCACAGCATTTCAAGGGACAGGAGTTTTGCAATGCCAGCATTCAGAGCCTGTGCTCGTGCATGGTTTGCGGAGTATGGCCGTCTTTTATCCCATGCCTGTGCTACCGCTGGCTGTTTTGTGGCCTGGGAGTGTGAGGATGACAGGGAACTTGCTGCTGTGTGTGGAATAACAGTTTGTCTCTGGACAACAGTGGCCGAGGTTCTTCCATGGCGATCCTGTGAGGAAGCATAACCAGCTGTGTGTGAGCTCGATGAAGAGCTTCAACACAACCTGAAGATTAGGTGCTGCTGTAGGTTGGCCTACATCTCCAGTGTGTCTTTGTAACTCAACTACGTGCTTTGTCCGCACATGTTTCCACATATTTGTGGTATTGAGGTGACTGACACTTTTAGCTATTTTTAATTTTTGATTACACAGCTTGCATTTCACATAGCAAATATCATGTGCAAGTGTGTGAAAAAAGGACCACGCAGTGCAAGTCCTGGGAGCGCACGTTTTGACTTTTGGAAGACAACTGCTCCGAACAGGTGCCAAACTGGAGGCTACAGGCAACCGAGTCTGCAGCCTAACTCTCCCTCCTGTTTGTACCGTTGGGCAATGTCTTCCTCTATCTTCCTTCTATCACTAACCATTTCTCTAGGCCTCTCCCAGCTTTCAACCAAAGTACTGGTTCTCACCCACAAAGCTCTCCACAGTGCAGCACCCCTCCTACATCTCCTCCCTCATTTCTATCTATCGGCCTAACCGACTGCTGCGCTCTGCAAACGACTTTCGACTAACCTCTGCACTAATACGTACCTCCCACTCCCGACTCCAAGACTTCTCCTGCTCTACGCCAATCCTCTGGAATGCTGTACCCCAAGAAATTAGGACTATCCACAATTTGCATGGTTTCAGGCGCTCCCTCAAAACACATTGTTCAGAGCGGCCTATCACATTCACTAATCAAAGTCATTCTATGTATTCTGTGTAAGTTGTGTGTGTCTCTAGCCCATTCACTATCTCCATCCCTCAGTCCTTAAGATGGCTGAACATCATTGTAAATGCACCATTGTATATAAACACCTATACTTTGTATCTCCCCCATCTCATTGTACATTGTAAGCTGTCACGAGCAGGGCGACTTATTTAGCTTAAATTATTGTATTGTTAACGTTGTTACTTATGACTTGTGTTCTGAAACTGCTAAACTGTAAAGCGCTGCGGAATATGATGGCGCTATATAAATAAATATTATTATTATTCCTCTGAGCTGCTCCCACCACCTTCCTGTTCTTCATGCCATGTTGGGTATTGGACCTCATCATCTCCACTACCCTCTTCCAACACCTGCTGTTGGGTGGTCTGGCCAGCACCATGCTCAACAGAAACTGGCACCTGGGTCTCATCATCATCATCAGATGCGTTTGCGGTGTGCTGACCATCGGCACTGTCTCACCCGCCTCTTCAGATTCAGAGAGACACAGCTGTTGCGCATCACTGCATACTCCCTCTTCTTCACATTACAGAATGCTGCTTGGCTGGGCCCCTGTTGCAAGCCAATAGATTCTGAGAACAGAAGCAGACACTCAGCTGGCTCCTGTACAGAACTCTCTGACTGCCTGGGCAATTTGCCAGGCGGTGAAGAGACAGATGGTTGCCCAACAGTGCTGTGGTCCTGAGAGGAGGTGGAAGCAATTGAAGTCGATGCATTGGCTGAGATCCAAACAACAACGGCTTCAATTTGTTCTTCCCGCAGCAGGGGGGTACTCCGAGCTCCTACAAAAGTGCGCATAAAGGAACGCTCACGGCCCGGGGAAAACTGGTGGATGCTGTGTCACTGGGGCCGCAGCAGCCACAGAATCCCCACGTCCTCTCCCTGAAGAAACTCCACGACCACGTGCCTTACTCCCTGCCTTCTTCATCTTGGTAGATTGATAAAGAAAGTCTGAAAAGTTATAAGGCCTAAGTGTGGTTATTCCGCAGAGACTGCAGTGAACACTGCACACAACTGTTCAGTAGGTGTGAAAGGCCCCTTTGTGTACTTCTATAGTGTTTGCAACCAATGTATTGTATACGGATGGAAGCGCGTCACACTAATAATTTTATTTATTGTAATAGAATGGAGCAGCAACAATTAGAGAAAAATTTCAAGATGTGCCAGTGACACACGCTCAGCAGACTACAACCAGCAGTGGTTGAAGAACTAACTGGAGCGTGATCTGCACTCCAAAAAGGAAAACCTCAGACTACAGTGAACACTGCACACAACTGTTCACTACCCAACGCGTCTCAGCAGGAAGGCAGTCTGTGCGTCAAAACAAAGGCGCAAGCATACATCCACGTACCCTGTTTATAAAGCTATATAAAAAAAATTATGTAGTAGTGACGCACACTTTATTGAGGTACAGTATTACATCGCCATTCACCATCTGTGGCTATGCAGTCTCATCTATATATACCTTATCTATCCGTTGTCATGCTTGCAAGTCGACAGTCAGGCATAAATAGCAATTTTCACTATGCACTATGCACTTTTTAAAGGTTATGTTTGTTAATAAACATGATTATTGCCACATATTATGAGTATTACATGATGGAAATTGTATAATTTTGTATAAACTGTTTAGTGACATTATTCAGCAAATGTAACATTTTAGTAATGTCACAGATAACTTGTAATGCTGATGATGTTTTGAAGTCAGACATTCATTGTCTATACAATAAAAATGGTGTACATACTGTTACTTATCCATCATTAATGGATTCAGATATGTACTTGTATGCTTTTATGTACAACCGTATAGCAGATTCCTTAACTAATTTAAATTTGTGGTTTGCATTGCTGTTCAACATGTTAATGTATGTGTTTATGTTTGTCAATTCTTTATTTATCTAGATATTAGTTTAAATGAAATCATCATCTTATGGTAGTAAAGGTTATCTTTCTCTTGTTTGAAGTATAGACATTTAAAATTGACAGGTAACAAGGAAATTACTTGATCTAGTATTTAAACATCCTCCTTGACCTGGGCTCCAACACCGCCAGTTGTTGCTCGGAAGTGCTGTTAGCACAGTCAACACTTGCTCCGTGTTACTGGGTTCAGTAACGTCAGCTGGGCCTCGGTTGTGCCATTGGCTCTTTTCCTTCTGCTGCCCCTCCGGTTCCAGCACAGTCAGCTGGTCCTCGTTACTTGCATTGGCTCTTGTACCTTCTGCTACCCGTCCGGGTTCCAGTACCGTCAACTGGTTCTCCGCAGTGCCTTTGGCCTAGGTGCCTCCATCTCGGTATCCGAGTTCCAGCAACGTCTGCTGGTCCTTGGTAGTGCTTTGGAGCACAGGTACCTCCTGCTTAGTAACCGTGTCCCAGTAACGTCAGCTGGTCCTCGGTTGTGCCATTGGCTCTTTTCCTTCTGCTGCCCCTCCGGGTTCCAGTACCGTCAACTGGTTCTCCGCAGTGCCTTTGGCCTAGGTGCCTCCATCTCGTATCCGAGTTCCAGCAACGTCTGCTGGTCCTTGGTAGTGCTTTGGAGCACAGGTACCTCCTGCTTAGTAACCGTGTCCCAGTAACATCAGCTGGTACAAGATTGTGCTACAAATACAAGATACGGAACAAGAGAACACAAGAACAATAAGCAGAAGATCTAAAAGCAGAAGAACATGAAGTATAAGACCAAAATGAAGAGCAAAATATATGCTCTAAATTCTAAGCAGAAGAAGACTAAGCAGTGTATGGGGGTGAGTCCGTTCCTCCTCGGGTGCCCCTGGAAAATGCCTGCTGCTGCAGGCTAAACTGAACACGGACAAATACTGTTGTAATTTAAATCTTTTGTGACAGCAAGAACGGAAGGATGAAAAATTCATACTTTGACAGATTACAAGTACAGGATTCTCTGTCACAAATAAGAATATGATGAAGAAGATGAAGCAGAATATGAAAGAATAATAGTTTAATAAGAAGAATATGAGTAATGTTAACAAAGATGAATAGCAAGAAGTTTAAGAAGAAGATAAAGAAGGTGAAGATGAAGAATAATTTGATGAAAAAGATGATGCTGCAGAAGATTATGAAGGAGAAAGTGTGTGTGAAAAGTTAAAGGGTTGAGAGAAGAGCATGGAGTTGTGTAATATACATATTTGCCAAAATATAAAAAACGTTAACATTGTCAATTTCTTCGTCAATCCGAACATCTTTAAAAAAAAAAAATATTTATGCTATTCCATTTGATTGGGTTAAACATCATGCCTTTAATGTCTCCTCAACCTTCCCAATACATTCTACATTACTCTTTCTTGTTTTCCTTCATGTACAATTAACCAACAAGGCAAGAATGGTTTTTTTTTAATTTTGATATTTTGTTCCCATAGACTTACATGGGACTTCCGGTATCGGTATCGGGTAAACGCCGATATTTTAGTGATATCGGCGATACCATTCCGATTCCGATACTTTAGGATATCGGAAAGTATCGCTCAACTCTAGCGGAACTCAACCCCTAACATTACCCCCCATCCTAGGGCCCCCCCTTCTCTGGGCCTCGCTGCGTGAACGTCTCGGCAGGCTCCCAGAACCTATCCTCAGGCCCATAACCCCTCCAATCCACCAAATAGAATCTTTTGCCCCGTACCACCTTACACCCTATGATGGCGTTCACCTCATGGTCATCCGTAGACGAACCCGATGTCCCGGCAGATGACTCAGAAAACCGGGACATGAGCACTGGTTTCAAGAGGGATACCTGAAAGGTGTCGGAGATGCCCAGGCGGGTGGAAGAGCCAAACGGTATACCACAGGGTTAACTGTTGTGAATGGGCTTGAGATGAGTTCTGAGCAGAGGCTCCCTCTGGTGGTTACAAGCGGTACTGGTCTGTCCAGTGAAGATTGTGAGGATTGGGAATCAGGTGTTACTGACTGGTCTTATATAAGGGAGTCGCCTTCCCATCAGGGTTGCCGGTGATCAATTGTTCTGGTCTCAATCCTTGATTCCTGTTTCCTTTGTAGCCTGCTGTGTCCCTGTCTGCATCTCCTGCTAACAGATAAGACTTTTTCTTCTTTTTGTTTTTATGCTTGATTTTTGCATTTTGTCCTGCACTTCTGTGGGGCCTTCAGGTCCCCTCCGGGGCTTTTGCCCTCTCAGTTTAGTTCAGCCACTGATGTTTGTACATTTGCTTTTTCCAGTTTTTTTCAGTGGCTGCTGTTTTGATTTTGTTACACCAGAGAACTAATTTAGGTGGTAGAGGTCGTGTGATCTCAGGTGTTTTTTGAAATTAGTA
>JARQOD010011230.1:0-24238 GCA_033576555.1 Oophaga sylvatica
GGGAAAAGGGAAAAAAAAAACAAGAGCGAGAGACTAAGAGAGAAAGAAAGACTAAAGAGACCCCAGAGGCTACTGGTTTTTTGTTTAGTGGGGGAAACTTCTGAGGGGCCCCAAACCAGAAACCTCAGAAAATGGCCCGCGCTTTTCCCAAAAAATAAATCAAATTATAAAAAGACCAATTTTGATATCACCGAAAATTGTTCGGGAAAAATAATACCAGTTCTAAGAACAAAATAGTTACAGCACAGGTTAGAAATATTTACCGCTGATTTTTTTTTTCTAAGGGAATTTGTTCATTTTGTGTTTTTTCCACGGGCCCAGACCGACGCGACTTCCCCCCCGGACTGACTGCAAAATTACAACAAAGACACATTTCCCCTCATATTTTTAGCACGTCACGGTCACCAATTGGACATTTAAACCCGCACAAACTCCTCTCCTCTGAACCCCAATTGACCGCTGCCCCGTATGGTCCCCTATTACTGCCCCGAACCCCAATCTGGCGCTGGCCGAGTGCCCTATTACTGCACCTGCTGTGTGGTTCTGTGTCCTCAAAATCAAAGCACCCCTCTAGAATAAGTAACCCGGGTGCAAGGCCTAGAAAACATCCCCAAAATTTTGTCCCCTAACTGTAAAAATGCCCTGGTGCCCCCTTTCAGTCACAGAACCCAGTTCCCCTATAACAATAATGTCCACTTCATTTAAAAGCCCCCAAGCCCCCCCTGACATCTCCCTATACAAAATAATGTCCCACGGGATTTCTGACCCCTTAATGCCCCCAAACATTTAAGGGGTCCCAACCGATGGGCCCCCCAAAAAGCATCCATACACAAATACACCAAAAGTCCCAATATAGTATAATCACCCCCATAGGGACCTCTAATTAAAATAAAACCCCCCTAGGCAGAGCTATTAATTGCACCCACCAAGGGAGCCCCCCCCATTTTATAATGCACCCCCATGGCACCTCTGTGTATAATGCATCCCCTGGGGGTCTCTGTATATAATCACCCCAATTGGACCTCTGTAATAAACGCCCCCAATACACTCTGTGTATAACAGCCCCCCTATCAGCCTCTGTATATAATGCGCCCCATAAACAGCCTCTGTAGTAAATCACCCCATAAAACACCTCTGAGTTAATGCCCCCAATAAGCCCCCTTTTAGTATAATGCAGCCCAAAACCCTCTGTAGTAAAGCAGCCCCAAAAACAGCCTCTGTATATATCCCCCATTAAGCCTCTGAGAAAATGCACCCCATAAACCCTGTAGTAAAATGACCCCCAATCACCTTGTAGTATAATGCAGCCCAAAAACCCTTTGGAAAATACCCCCAATAAGCCTCTGAGATAATGCACCCCCCATATTCGCCTCTTATATAATGCACCCCATATACACCCCCGAGTAAAATGCAGCCCCTTATACAGCCTCGTAGTATAATCCCCCCCCCCCATATAAGCTCTAAAATCACCCCATATACCCCCAAATTTTGCCCCATTGCCCAGTTTGAATGGGTTTGAAAAAAAAAAAAAAAAAAATGAAAATGGTTGGGGAAAATGTTTTAGGTGAAGGGGGGAAAGTTTGGCCCCTTTTAAGAGGGGGGAATGGGAAAAAGGGGTTTTGTTTTTTTTTTTTTTTTTTTGGGTGGAGGAAGGATGAAGGTTAGTGGTTCCCCCCCGTTTTTGGGGGGGAAAGGGGGAAAGGTTTTTTTTGGAGAAGAATGTTGGTTTTTTAAAAAATTAAAAAAATTTTTGGAAAAAAAAAAATTTTTTTGAAAAAAAAACCCCCCCTTGGGGCCCCCCCCTTTCCCCCCCGGGGGGGCCCCCCCGGGCCCCCCCCGGGTTCCCCCGCGTCCGCCGTTTTAAAATCGGAAGGACCCAACCCCCCCCCAAACCTTTTCCTTCTTCCCCGCGGGTCTATTTTGGGCCCCCCCACCTTTTTGGAAACTCCCGGGGGCCCCAGGGGAAAGAGGGGGGAAAAGTTTGGACTGACCGCCGGGGATCTTCTGCCAGGGAATGCCGCTGACTCCTGACCCACCCTTCTGCGGGCACTGACCGGACAGGAACATTTCCGATTTCCGGTTCCCATTGACGAAAAAATCGGGTCTCGAATCGGGAATTTCCCATCAGCAAAATGCTGATAAACCTATTTTCAGTACGGGAAAGCCCAAAACTAGTCCTGGTAGTGATAAACCCAATGGGGGGGGGAAAAAACGGGTTTTTGGGGCACGGGAGGGGGCCCAAGGGGGGACCGTTTGACTTTTTCCAAACCAAAATTGCTGGAACGAGAACGACGCCATTCGCGTTTGGGGAACCCCTGATGTTTAAAAATGGAAAAACCCCATATGTGACCCCATTTTGTAAACTTACCCCTAAGGGAATTTTCAGCATGTGGGGAGCATTTGAAAACCCAAGTGTTCACTAAAGTTTAAAAAATACCCTGGCTTTTAAAAAAAAAAAAAATTTCCCCCAAAATTTTTTTAGTCCCCAATTTTTTTTTTTTCCCCGGGAAAAAAAAAATTGGACCCCAAAAGTGGTTGCCAATTTGTGGGGTACTCGATACCCCATATGTTGGGGGGGAACCACTGTTTTGGGGGACGGGAGGTGGAAGGAAGCATGAAGTTTTGTAAAAGCGACTTTGATGGTGGTCTGCGGGGGCTTGTTCCGTTTGCAAACCCCTTTATTCCCAAACATGGAAAAACCCCACAGTGACCCCTTTTTAGAAACTAGACCCCTAAGGGAAAATCTAGGTTGTGGTGGCACTTGAACCCAAGTTTTCACAAAGTTTTTAATCCCCGGCGTTAAAAAAAAAAAATTTTTTTTTCCACAAAAGTATTTTTTAGTCCCCCAATTTTCTTATTTTCCCCAAGGGTGACAGGAAAATTGGACCCCAAAAAATGTTGTCCCTTTGTCCCATACTTTTGATACCCCATATGTTGGGGGGGGAAACCCCTGTTTGGGCGACGGCAGGGTCGGGAAGGGGCGTGACGTTTTTGGAATGCAGACTTGATGGAATTCGTGGGCGTCATGTTTTCCCTTTGCAGAGCCCCGGGTTGCCTAAACATGGAAACCCCCCAGGGACCCCATTTTGGGAAACGCCCCCAAGGAACTTATCTAGGGTGTGCACACTTTGAACCCAAGGTTTCAAACTTTAAAATGCCCGGGCGTAAAAAAAAATATTTTTTTTTTCCCAAAAGGTTTTTTTTTTGTCCCAATTTTTTTTTTCCAAGGGTAAAGGAAAAGGGACCCAAAAGTTTTTTTTTGCCAATTTTGTCCTGAGTACAGGGTACCCCATGTGGGAATAAACGTTTGGCCCAAGCGGGGCCAAAAGGGGAAGTAGGACTTTTTGGAATGCAACTTTGAGGAAGGGTCTTCCGTGTCATTTCCGTTTGCAGAGCCCCGATGTGCCTAAACGTAAAAAAAAAAACCAAGAACATAATTTTGGAAATAGACTCCCAAAAAACCTTTCTAAATTCCCCCCCTTTGGAAAAAAAACTTTCCTGTAAAGTAATTAGTAGTGCAGGGTGTGGGTAAATTTGAAAAAATCCTTCATACACGGGGCCGTTTTTTTGGGGGGAGGTGCGCATCGTGGGGGGGTTCCTTGCGTATTCCCCTTTTTTAAACACTGGGGACCTTTTTTGGGGGTTCCCTTTTTTTCCCCGTTTGGGGGACCCCCCCCGGGAAATGCGAATGTGAAGTACGGGGGCCCCTCCTTCGTAAGCGCCAAAAAAGGCCTTAACCACTACCTCCGAACTGAAGGTACTTTTATCCTGTTGCATCACATCGGACGCGGGAAGCGTTGAGCTTGGCCTTTTGGGGACGTGGCAGGGACTTTTCTTGCCCCACACCGCCCCAAAGCACTGTACTTTGGAGGAGTTGATCAAGTGTCCCCCCCTCCTTTTTAGTACCCATACCAGCCCGTTTGCGGCCTGTGTGAGGTACCCCCTAATGGGGGGGGCCCTGCCATCACCATGTAGGGGGGTCAAGGGCACCCTTTTTGCCTTTTGTACTACCCCAACAGTGGTCGAAATTTGGGGTCTGCTCTCACCCTTTTCTGAGATGCCAAAAATTGGTCTTTGGGAGGCCTCTCTAATTTTTTGCGGGGGGTACCGCAGGTTTGGTACCTCACGCAGAGAGGGATTTGAAGGGGGGATCCGGAATAAAATTAAAAATTAAAGGGAAACCTTTATCCGCGGGGGAGACCAAACCCACACTTTTCCCTGTTAAACCCTCTTGTTATTTTTGTTTCAGTTTGGGGGTCACAGCCTTTTTTTCCCTTTTTTAGTCGGGCCCGCCCTTGGGGCTTTGTGGACTTCTTGTTTACTACTTTAAGTACCGGGTGTTAGGTGCCTACTCAGTCATTTTTGCTTGATCGGGGATCTCAAGACTTTGCTTTTTTTAAAATTTTCCCTCAAAATTTTTCTGTTAGGAGGTGTCACCTTTTCCCCAGTCCCTAGATTTTTGGGGGTTCCTCCCTCGAACTATAGGTCTTCGTTCGACTAGCTAGGTTTTTGGGGGGGCTGGCGCGGGTCGGGTTTTCCCCTTTTCATCGTAGGATCCAGCTAGTTCATTTAGGGACAAAAACCCATTTTTTCCTTATGCTTGAGAGTTTTAAATCCCCTCATCCCAGGACGGGGGGCAAACCGGGGGGTTAATCCTGGTGTAATTTCCTTCGTAAAAACTTAAAAATGTGGGTACCCTGAGGGGCTCTCAACAGCTATAGAGTTTTTATTCCCCAACCTTTTCCCCCTTGTTGGGGGGGTACGACGGAATCCGGCCGTTTTCCCTTAAAAGAAAGACCTCCACGCAATCCCTTTGGGGGCCTCACTTCCAAACTTTTTGTTAAAATTTCATCTCGTGGGGGACATTGGGTTATCATAAAATGCAGGAAATTTTGGGGGGGCCTCAAAAAAAAAGCTGGGGGCCAGACCATTGGAAAAATGGAGTTTGAAAATATCAAAACCCAATTTGCCGAATTTTTGGCTTCTTGGGGCCCATATGGAGGACCAGGCCAAAAAACGGGGATCATTTTAAAAGCGTCTACAGGAGACCTTTTTAAAAGATGACAGGGGTTTTGCTCCACCATGAGGTTAAATAAATCCCAGAGAAAAAGGGCTTAAAAAAACATTTCTTTGAGGCCGTGGGGTAAACCCCCGTTCCTGATTCTGCCACAAAAAACGGGGGTCAGTGACCGAATTTTTGGGGGGAGGTCCTGGGGGCCGAAGGGGGTGCCGGGGTTTTTTTTCAGGGGGGGCGCTCCCCCACTCTGTCCGGGGGGCTGCGTGCGGTTCGCAGGACCCGGGAGGAAATGGGGAGGGAGGAAAAGAAGAAGAACTGAAAAGTAAAGAAATCTGGGATCCTCTCCTTTTTTACAGTATCAGGGGAAGGGGAAACGATCCTCCTTTATTGAATACGAAGTTGGGATGAACGTGAGGGGGGGGCATTTTTTTTTTAATGGGTGCTTTTTTTTTGTACTTTATTTACAAAAAGGTATCTTGGGAAACTTGCGAAAAGAAAAAGCTAAAAAAAAGAAAAAGAAAAGGGGGAAAAAATGTTAAAAAAAGTCAAATACCCAAAAACCGAAAAGTGACCCTGTCACTTTCAAAAATTCCCGGCGCTGGTTGGGGCCGGGGGTGTCGGGGAAAGGGGGGGAAAAAAAAAAACGGGAGGCACGGTTTTTTAAAATGACCGGGGGACTTTTCAAAGTTCCGCGGCTTGTGGATTCGCCGGGGTGGCGGAAAGGGGGGGGTGAAAAAAAAAAAAAAAAACGTCAGGCACAGCTCAAAGTTCCGGGGTCAATTTCAAAGTTTTTCGGCTGCTGGTGTGCGCACGGAGTGGGGGGAAAAGGGGGGGAAAAAAAAACCGGCAGCATGCTCTGTAAGTGACCGCTGTCACTTTTCAAATTCCGCGGGGGCGGGGGTCACACGGATGGCAAAAGGGGGGGGAAAAAAAAAAAGGGGGGGGACGGCTCTGATAAGGGGCCCTGTCACTTTTTCAAAAATTTCCCCGGGGGGTGGATGTGTGCACGGGAGTGCGGAAAGGGGGGGGAAAAAAAAAAAAAAAAAATCAGACACGAGCTCTGATATGTGATGGGGGCACTTTATCAAACTTCCGCGGCTGCTGGATGTCGACGAGAGTGGCGGGGAAAGGGGGGGGAAAAAAAAAAAACCAAGGACGAGCTCGATAAGTGCCCTGTCCTTATCAAAGTTCCGCGGGGGTTGGATTGCGACGGAGTGGCGGAAAGGGTGGGGGAAAAAAAAAAAAAAAGGCAGGCAGACTTGATAAGTGCTGCTGTTTTTTCAAATTCCCGGAGCTGGTGGCCACGGGGGGGAAAAAAAAACGAGCACGAGTTTGATCAGTAACGCGCACCAAAAAAACCCCCGGCGGCGCGGGCGAAGGGGGCAAAGGGGGGGAAAAAAGGGGGGAAAGGGAAGGGAAGGGGGAAGGGGTTGGGGGGTGGACGGCGGGGGGGGGGCAAAAAAAACTCACGTTTGTTTTTCTTTTCTTCTCTTTTCTTTTTTCTCTTTTTTTTCTTCTTCTCTTCTTTCTTCTCTTCTTTCTTCAGGGGGAGTTGTGGTGCAGGGGCTTGGGGCCCCAAAACCCCAGCACAGAAGGAATCTGGAAATGCCGCTCTGCGGAATCCTCACAAGGTGAGGACCCCTGGGTCCGTCAGACAGGTCAATCCTTTTGCGACAGTCCAGACTGTAAAATTGTGCTGGCCCTGCTTTGGTGGGATAAAATGATCACACAATCCCACCATCTAGCAACCTTGTTATGGGTTGCGGGGCCCGGGGCCTGTAATCTGAGCTACAGCCCGATCCTAGGCGGTCCCGGGGCAGGTCAACAAGGGGGGCACAGAGGGTCACAGGGGAATGACCAACCCCCGGATTCACTGTTTCAGCCAATCTATTGGCGAAACAATGAAAAGGCTGTGAGGTTCAGAATTGAACACCAAAATCCCAGCAACGGGGGCCGGGGAGGGAGGGGATCCCCCCGGGATCCCCGACCCATCTTCCTGAAAAAAACTCGGGGGAATTTTTAATGGATCACTGGTTTAATGCTATGCCAAATAAAGGCCATACTTCTACCCGTCCTGGTAATTTTGTCACAGGTTTCTTGGGGAATATACGTCAGGGGGCAGAGAGGGGTTAATATGTATTTTTTTGTTGTTAACGTCTCTCGATTTTGGGTCTTGCTGTTTTTTTATTTTCTCGTGTATGTTTCAGGTGAGATTTAATCTGTCTTCTCATTAACACCACTTTATGTTTTTTTTTTGGGGGGTTCCCTATGGTGCTTCTAACCAAAGGCCCTGTCCTCCTCAATACTCCCTGCAAAAACTTCACCTTTTATCTCACCATTTTTTAACTGCAACTTCTGTCTGCGGAAGCAGAAGTAATAGAAAAAAGCTATCAGGTCACGTTCACACTTTTCAGTATTTTCTCCCAAAATTTAAGGCAAAATCAGAGTGGAACAATCAGAGGAAAAGTATAATAAAACACGTCACCACTTCTGGATTATCACCCACTCCTGATTTGGCCTTACAAATACTTAGAAAATACTTCCAATACAACTGGAATTGCTTTAGGCTGGTTTCACACACCTGATGTTTCCGTACTGGAAAAACCAGTAACTGGAGATACCATGTCCTTGTGTGATACGTGGGGCACTGTGTGGGCCCCATCAGACCACACGGACATCCGCCGAGGAAGCGCGCTACAGTAACACTGTTCCCGCCCGGGGTGCCTATAATAAAAATAAATCAAGTTGATCACTTGCCTCAGGCGGCATTGAGTCCCTGAAGGCAAGTGTAAAGACGATGTTTCAAATATATTCTATTAAAAAGTGTATGTATTTTACAGTGCATCAGGTAGCAAGTAAAGATAAACCAGATTATTTGTACTGTTTACATGGGGGGCGCTCTTTTTGCAGTTTCACCCAGGGGCAGAGAGGCTAGGTTTTACCCCTGGGGGGGATTTCCCCTGTTGCCTGGGAGAAACTCTAGGAGGAGGGCTTCTACTCGGAGGGGGCGAAGAGAAGGAAAAAAAAAACCCGCAAAGAAAAGGGAGTTGGGCTCCAGGGCAAGCAGCGTGCATCAGGCAAGCGGTGTCTCCCTCCCCTCCCCGCCGAGAGTAAGGGCCGTTGCGCCGCCCAGCCACCAGGAACATTTGGGGGTTTTGCACTGAGAACTTGAGTGCCCCCGCAGCAATAGGAAAGCGGGACTGCTATCAAGAGCAGAAGCTGTGCCCGGGGAGAGCTGCCCAGCAAGCAAGCCAAGCCGGTGCTATAGCAAAAAAACAAGGAGTGCTCCGTCCTGGCACCTGCCCACACAGACCAGTGCCCACCGAAACCCGCCACCAACAGTGATACAAAGAGAAGGAGTCGTACAGGTTGTGCTCGTGCCGCTATAGAGCCAGGTGTCAGGCGCTTCGGGTCGTGACACCGCGACGGCCGCCTAAAGAGACGGGGAGAGTACCGTTATTTTTCATCTCAAATGGCTAGTGGATGTCAGCCCAGACACTTGTGACCTGACTTTGCACGATGTTTTGTGGAACCAACCGGCTCATACAGGACAGTGTCCTCATCGTTATTTAGCCACACAGTATAAAGGACAATGGCATGAAGGTACCGGGGACTGACCACTGTCACCAAAGGCGGGGTAAACGTGTGTGCTAACCCCTTTAAAAAAAAGACACGCGCCACCCTTGCATGCACCAATGAGTTCCCAGCAAGAGTTTACATTACAGAACTTCTGACACCACAGACACGGGAACCCGTGACTTTCATCGTTACCGGGAACGTACCGTGTATTCAACTTGCCATATCCTTCTACAACTTACGTTTGTTTAACCCCTTTTACCCTCTGCTCCCTGCATGGTGTTATCCTCTGTAAATAAACCTGTTAAACCTTGCTCTGCCTCCCGTCCGTCACTGCATCCCGCAACCTGCTTACTTCTATCTAGTGGAGACGCGAGCTTCCGCAAGATAAATTTCACTTGTACAATGTATTGGAGTCAGTGGATCTGCACAGCTCAATGAACACATTCACCTGCGTTCAATAGACGGCAGTGCTTTGGACATAGTGGACATGCACTGCGTCCAAAGAGCTGCTGTCATGGAAATATATATGTATTCCATATATTCAAAGTATATTCACATATATGTATTCACAGTTCACAGTTAGATAGATCTCACTTGCTAAAAAACCCTGTGCTCACATATTTCTAGGCCAGCTATAATCAGTCGTTTTAAAGAAATCTGGCCTTCATAAGGCCTTCGTAAAGGAACAAATACATGAAGTACAAAAAGTCCTATTAGATATCTTGTTTACATTATAGTTATGCAAGACAACTAGGTCAAGAGAATATAAACAATAATTCTGCAACTTCAGCTCTTTTAATCATGATTATCATAATTATCATATTTACACTAGAACAGCCAATAATCTAGCAGCTTTTAATTGTATGTTAATTGACTAACCAGCCCCTTTTTGTAAACATATAAAACCTTGAATGAATAATAAATGTATGTCTTTGACGAACTGTTATACTGACACTTGCGTTGTGGACAGTCCTCATTTCGTTCTGAGCGCTCAAAAAGACATTAAATAGAGATTTGGACATGGCAAGCAGCAAACACAGAAGGATATTTTTATCCTAATTAAATTTCCATATCAGTTGGCGCCTGCACGCGGGGCATTGGTCGAAACGCACGAGGACCCGGCCGACCGGAGAGACGTGGGTGTTGGCCCTGGCCTTGGCACACGGGACGGAGACTGCAGCTCCATCAGTAAGGTAAGAAAACTTTGTCATCTTACCTGAATGTTCCCTGTGCCTAGTCCTAGCCTACACTTCCAGCCGGTCGGACGTGGTCATCACCGCATTCCCAGGTTGTGTAAAAAGTCCATACCCTTATCCAAAAGCCCTGGGATATAAGCCGAGTTGTTTGCTGCTGTGCTGTACATGTTTCATGTTTTATGTGAACCGGGAGAAAGTTGGAACGGTGACTGTGTTTTTGCTTGCTGATTTCTGGGGGCTGTATAGCAAAAGACAATTGCTGCATAAGTTCCCGCAGTAAACTTTCACGCACCGGGAGGCCATCCCAGTCAAATCAGACGTGAAGGGCGGGAGCTTTGTTTTGGATAAGTCCACGCAGATAGTCTTCACACATTGGAGGGAAGTTATCCCAAAAAATCCAGTTGTGGAAGCGAGGGCTTTGTTCGGTTAAGTTTCTGCAGTAAACTTTCACGCACTGGGAGGCCATCCCAGTCAAATCAGACGTGAAGGGCAGGAGCTTTGTTTGGATAAGTTCTCACAATAATCGTCCACGCACTGGGAGGCCATCCCAGTCAAATCAGACGTGGATAGTGAGAATTTTGATGAAGGCTATTGCAGATTACTGTGACCGGCGCACCGGCCAGGGCGTACGGTACAGAGCGATAGAACCTTGAGCCTCACCGCGCTCAGTGCAATTGGTGAGTTATCAGTTACCAGAGCAGCTTGTATGTGTCACAGATCATCAAAAGAGGGATTCGTATTCTCCCGGGTGTCTGTCTCACTGTCTGTATCAGGTACTGTCGCTTTAAATCACATCTCCGTGCGCTCTGTCAGTATCTCATTCAGAGCAGTGTGCTGGCTGCAGCAGCGAGAAAACCCCTTTGACCCCCCCTCCTCTGCTAATCACGTTATCAGGCATTCTGTTTCTTGGCTTTGATTTTTATTTTTTAAGCTAGTTTTTTGGCTACAGGTTTTAACGTGAGAATTATCAGGCATTCAGACTGAACTATATTCATTTTTTTTTTTTTTTTTTGATACGTGATTTCAGTGCCTGTAGAGATAGCAAGCACAGATAGAAGGGAGGGGGGAAGTGCTGGCAGCAGCCAGCTGACATTCCAGAGAGCGGTAGAAAAAAGCCTACGCTACCATACAAAACCTTTGTTTTTTATCATTTTACAATCATTTTTTTTCCACCTCTTTTCTGTTTTTTAATTAGCTGTTTTAGCAACAAGGGTTGTTTTTCAGAGTTTTATGAGTAATACGTTTTTTTTTTTGTTTTTTTTCTCTTTTCTCCCCTTTTTGGTGAATTTATTTTTTTGTTTCCTTTTTCTAGAGGTTTTTTTTTTTTTTTTACTAAATCTAACTTTTGTTTTTAAAATTTTTCTCTTAAGTACATTTTTAAATGATTTTGGAGAGATTTTTTTCTCTAAGCAATTTATTTTAGAGTTTTATTTCTCCAGCCATTTTTTTTTCTACAAGCTTGCTTTAGAACAAGGTCACTCAACAGATAAGGAAAATTACAGGCTGAGGGAGAGAGCAGACACAAACTACGCAGCGGTCTGAGTAGCCCCTCCCGTCGGGCATGCGGCGAGGAAATAATTTTTTTTTTTTTTCTTTCTCCTCAATCAAACTTTCGTGTTGAAGTTTTTGTTTTGGAAAAATTTCTCTTTTTTTTTTTTTTTTTTTTTTTAAAATGGGGAACAAGATGGGCAAGCAGGAGAGTCTTATGCTCCCTGGAGAGAAAACTGCCCCCCAGCTGGTAGCTGAACAAGAAGGAGTAAAGTATGTAAAAAATTACAGACAGCTCATGAAAGTGTGTGAAATCCATAAGAAGGGCAGACTCCAAGCTGCGGAATGGCAGGATGTATTGAAAAATAGAAAAGGGAAGCTAGTAGATTCAAAATTGCTGACTGATGCAAATGCATGGTACAAAGTGGCAGTAAACTTGCATCGTTTAGGAAGTCCAGAAAGATATGTGAACAAGCCAGGATATGATTTTTATGTGTACAAGATAGAGAAAGATGCTAAGCCATCACCACCCCCATATGGTGAAGGGAAATATTGGACATGTTCAGTCTGTTCTCAACAGAATCCATGGTACAGGGACACTTGTGTAGCATGCGGTGCCCCCCACCTCTCCCTAGTCATTATATCAGGAGAAGAAAGTGCAAATCTCCCTACACAAAACGCTACATGTAGCCCCCAGACACAACAGCCCACAGCTAGGGCTTCACAGGGGGGTGGTATAGCTACAGGGCTGCTAGCATGGAACCATGACACTGATCCACCGCAGCCTCAGCAAGGAAGTGGGAAATCCCCATGCAGCAAGACAACTTTAAAGCCCAAATCTCACCCAGTGTATGCACCAAGTACAAGTACACCATGTCACTTCTTATCTGATGAAGATGAAGATGCAACGTCACACATGCTGCCCAATACTAGGGAAGAAAACACACAAGCACCAATAGAGCAGGGACAGGTAGAGGCACCATCCTATGAGCCCTTCATCCCAAGCCAGGTGATCAGTATGCTGCCAGACCCAGGGATACACCCCATGCTATTTTGCCAAAAAATGCAGCAGATCCAGCAAACGTATACAGCAGCCTGGATTGATCTCTGGACCGAAATGGAAATAAAAGCAGGTGATGCATTCTGGTCAATTATGAGAGAACACTTCAAGCATCCAGCAGAGTTAGATGCGTATGCCTGGGAGACAGGACCAAAGCTAATTGAGCAACTCAGAGAATGGGCCAAAAGCAGACTGACAGGACAAATTCTCAGCCTACATGTCACGAGTCAAGACAAGACAGAGTCTGTGGAGAAGTTCCATGACAGAATGATGCAAGTGTTTCAAGATTTGGGCCTCATTACCCATGATCAGACACACAGACGGATGTTGGCACAGGCTTTTGTGCATGGACTGAGAGAATCAATCAGGAAACCACTGGTAGCAGCCAGGCCTGAGTACACGTCAATAGCAATGGATACCCTGCTCACAGTAGCAAAAAGGATTGAGTCCCGCCGGGACAGAAGGGATGTCAAGTGTTACAACTGTGGCGAGTTTGGTCATTTCCGGAACCGGTGCAGAACACTGACTTCACCCAGAAAAAGAAGAAACACAGAAAGCAGTGAAGAACCCCGTCCATAGGACAAGAGCACACCAAGTCCACAAGGAACCCCACCAGTGGGACCAATATCCTGAGAGTGGATGGCGTAGTCAGATCTTTTCTTGTGGAACTCCGCAACATCACCTATCTATCAGAATCTTCTGCTTCCTGCATGGGAATTGATGGTCAAGTCAGATATTTCCAGATTATGAAGCCCCTGAGTGTGTGGACTCAGCCAGAACACTCCATCATGTCCCAGTTTGTTGTGTCAAAAACCTGCACCCTCAACCTATTGGGAGTGGACCTACTACAGAAGCTGAAAGCGACCAGAGTGTTCCAGGAAGATGGGACCATGACACTTTCTTCACCCCTGACCCAAGAAGAAACAGGAACCTCAAACAACCACACTGCAGACCTATCACAGGAGGTGCTGGACATAGTACCAGAAAAGCCACTCCATCACCCAGGGTCAAGATGTCTCTGACCAACTGAAGGTCTAAGTGAGCTCGCCTAAGAAGACGGCCTGAGAACTTTGACATTGGCCAGGATATTCAACTCAAGAAGGACCCTACTCGCTTCATGGAATGGCAACATCTCATCCAGCTCCAACGCCAGAGGTTCATCTTTTGCAAGCACCAGGAGGTGCCCCCTGCAATCAACCAGTTCACCCAGGCCCTAGACCAGCAAAAGGCCACTCAGCTCTTCAAACTTGTGCACAAATACTGACCTGAGACCGAGCTGGAGAAAAAGAAACCACTGATGGCCCGTGCTGAGAAAAAAGCAGCCGTTTAAGGAAACGTCCCAACAAGAAGACCCCCTGTGACCAGAACAGGTGCTAACACAGTAACTGTCTTGGTGGAGAACAAGAAAGCCAGCTGGTCGTCATCTCTCATGATGTGGATCCTAGTAGACGGCTTGTTTTCCCGCCAGCTCTGCACCAGCAGATGGGAGTCCCCTGCCGCATACTGAAGGACAAGGCCAAACTGGGCTGCCTCGCCCATCGGAATCAATCCCAGCTTTCCACAGTGAAGAAAAAGACTGTAAACCCCACTGAGTTCAGAATGGTGCAAGGCCTGGAGGCCGCGAAAGAGGCTACGGTATTTGAAACCCCAACAGTGCTGAACCATCACACTCTGCTCTCAAGAGTCCCAGTCACCGCAACGGTATTCACGGTGAGCAACCTGGCCAGTACCTTCTTCAGTGTTTCCCCTCCACCTGGAGGCCTGCTTTCATGCACCAGTGCAGTGCATATGGACAGTGTTGTCTCAAGGTGCTCAAAACAAGCCCTTCAAGTTTCACCAAGACAATGTCCTCCATCCTCATCAACTGGATTGCAGAATATGCAAGAGTCACTCTTCTACAACACGTGGATGACTTTCTCTTTTGTGTGGTTGACATCGACACCTGCACAGTCTATTCCTTGTCTCTCCTACTCTACCTGGAAGAACAGCAACGCAAGGTCTGGAAGAACAAAGTCCAGTGATGCCAGAAGCAAGTTACATCCCTGGGACACTGTATTGCAGAACCTGGATCCCTGATGCCTCAGTCCTAATGCAGCCTCTGTGCGCTTGCATCAACGCAACCCCGCTCCTTCTATCAGACGCAGCCTTCAACCCATTCAGGAGATTGGAAGAACTCCACAGTCTCAGCGCCAATACCAGGCCTACCTGACTATGAAAAGTCTTTCCGTCTACCTGATGGAAGAAAGAAGGTCATGCTACTGGAGTCCTGGCACGGATTCACGGGGGAAAACAGAGACTTTTAGGCTGCCTCTCAGCCCGCTTGGATCCAGATGCAAGAAGAGCACCCTCCTGCCTGATGGCAGTATCTGCAGCACACACCCTCCTGGACAAGGTTGCTGACATCACTTTTGGACAGCCACTGGAAACTCTCACTCCACATGACATCTTGGCAATCTTCAATCAAGCTCAACCAACAGTAATCTCTCCACCGCCAGGCATCTTTGTGGCGCCTCTATTGCCTTTGTCTCATAATGTCACCGTCTCCAGACCTACAGTCCTCAGCCCGGCCACTCTACTCCCACTCCCAAGGGGGGATACTTGGATGGCTCCAGAAGAAGTTTCAACACAGGAAGTGCAGTGACCAGCAATCAAGAAATCCTGTGGTCCAGAAGTCTGTCACCTAGCTTGTCAGCCCAGGAAGCAGAATTGATAGCGCTGACGAAGGCCTGCCAGATGGCAGAGGCAAGACTGCAAACATCTACACGGACTACAGGTACTCGCATGGCATAGCACACGACTTTAGACCCATCTGGGCTACAAGGGACTTCATCACAGCAAACGGGACAACCGTGAAGCATCATGGAGCCTTCAGGGACCTACTGGGTATACTCCAACTTCCAAAATGGTGGCAATTTGAAAAATCAAAGTGCATGGAAAACTGAGAACAGAAGAGGCGTGAGGCAATAACATGGCGGACATGGCAGCCAAAGAAGCAGCCAAAGGAAGACAACATGGAGAAGTGGGAGAGGTCGTAGAGCCGGACGGCTACTACATGACGACTGAAGACAAGAAACCTGACAAAGAGACGTCCTGGAATCTGTTCAAGAAGTTACAAGACCAAGCTCCAAAAGGAAAAGAGCTGAATGGGAAAAAAGCAAAAAACATCAGGGCCTTAACCACTACCTCCTGAAACTGAAGGTACGTTGTATCACTGTTGCGTGCACATCGTGACAGCAGGAAAGCGTTGAGCATTGCCATTTGGACGATGTGCACGGACAGCTTCTTGTACCACACCTTTGCCTTTCTCAAAGCACTGTACTGTTGGAGGAGTTGATCGGAGTGATCAACACCTCTCATGTTTTTATTGTACCCCAGTACACAGTCCCGTTTGCGGACCTGTGTAGAGGTAACCCCGTACAGTGTTGAGGGCGCTGCCATCACCATGTATGGTGGTCAAGAGAAGGACATCCCTCTTGTCCTTGTACTTGACCACCAACAGGTGGTCGCTACATTGGGCTCTGCTCTCACCCTTTCTGAGCATCTGCCCAAGTAGCGTCTTTGGGAGGCCTCTCTGATTTTTGCGGATGGTACCGCAGGCTGTGGTACCTCGCACAGAGAGGGATTTGTAGAGTGGGATGCTGGAATAAAAGTTATCAATGTAAAGGTGATAACCTTTATCCAGCAGTGGATGCACCAAATCCCACACAATTTTCCCATGTTAGAACCCTCTTGTTAGGTTTTGTTTCAGTTTGCTGGTCACATGACCTTTTTTCCCTATTTAGTCTGGCTCCGCCCTTCTGGCTTTGCTGGACTTCATTGTATTATCTACTCTTAAGCTAGCCGGGTGCTTAGGTGCCTTACTCAGTCAGTTTTGCTTGATCTTAGGATCTCTAAGTACTTTGCTTTCTGTTTAATTTTCCCTGCTACAATTTCTGTTAGGAGGTGTCCACCTTTTCTCCCAGTCCCTAGATCTTGTAGGGATTCCTCCCTCGCAACTATAGGTCTTCGTTCAGACTAGCTGAGGACTTTAGCGGGTCTGGTCGCAGGATCAGGTTCCCCGTTACATCGTAGGGATCCAGCTTAGTTCTATTGTAGGGACAGAATTCCCATCTTTCCTTAGTGCTTGTAGCAGATCATAACATCCCACTCACTCCCAGGACGGGGGACACTCAGGGGTTGAATCCTGGTGTAATTTCCTTCGTAAACTCTTAAGCTGTGGGTGTACCCTGAGGTACTCTCACACAGCTTATAGAGTTTTATTCCGTACCTTGCCCTCTTGTTGGGCAGGTACTGACGGAATCCGAGCCGTCCCTTAAAATGAACCAAGGACTCATCCACGCAGATGTCCCTTTGGGGCACGTACACTTCAGAAAACTTTTTGTTGAAATGTTCATCTCGTGGGGACACTGTGCATTATCATTATAATGCAGGAATTTGTGGATGGCCTCAAAAAGCGTCCGGGCCATGACCATTCGGAACAGTGGAGTCTTGTATAAAATATCAACACTCCAATATTGCCGAATTTCTGGCTTCTTTAGGATCCCCATATGGAGGACCAGGCCACAAAACTGCATCATTTCAACTGCGTCTACAGGAGACCAGTTGGAAAATGATGACATGGGGTTTTGCAACAAAAATTGCCGAGCGTACAAATTTGTTTGCTCCACCATGAGGTTAAATAAATCCTCAGAGAAAAAGACTTTGAAAAAGTCTATTTCTGTGAGGCCGGTGGAGTCAAACCTGATTCCTGATTCTGCCACAAAATCAGGAATCAGTGACTCGTAATTTTCGGGGGGCGAGGTCCATACGGGGTCCGAAGAGGGGTGCGCTGGTTCATTTTCAGGGGTGGGCGCTGCCTCATCTTCTGTCCTGGGGCGTCTGCGTGGCGGTTCCGCAGGACCCGAGGAGGAAGATGAGGAGGAGGAGGAAGAAGAAGAAGAATCTGAAAAGTAAAGAAATCTGGGATCCTCTCCTTTTCTATCAGTATCGGAGGCAAGGAAAGCGTATGCCTCCTTCATTGAATAGCGAAGTTGGGATGAACGTGATGGGCGGGACATTTTTTTGTGAATGTGGTGCTTTGTGTGTACTTTATTTACAATTATGTGTGTGTGTGGGGAGGGGTAGTGCTTGGTGCAAACTATGCTGAAAAGAAAAAGCTAAAAGAAAAGAAAGCGAATAGGGAAGAAAAATGCCTGTGAAAAAAAGTCTAAACTAGCAGGCACGAGCTCTGATAAGTGACCGCTGTCACTTATCAAAGTTCCACGGCTGCTGGATGTGCACACGGTAGTGTCGGAAAGGGGGGTGAAAAAAAAAAAAACGGCAGGCACGAGCTTTGATAAGTGACCGGTGTCACTTATCAAAGTTCCGCGGCTTGTGGATGTGCGCACGGGAGTGGCGGAAAGGGGGGGTGAAAAAAACAAAAAAACGTCAGGCACGAGCTCTGATAAGTGTCCGGTGTCACTTATCAAAGTTCTGCGGCTGCTGGATGTGCGCACGGGAGTGGCGGAAAGGGGGGTGAAAAAAAAAACCGGCAGGCACGTGCTCTGATAAGTGACCGCTGTCACTTATCAAAGTTCCGCGGCTGCTGGATGTGCACACGTGAGTGGCAGAAAGGGGGTAAAAAAAAAACCGGCAGGCACGTGCTCTGATAAGTGACCGCTGTCACTTATCAAAGTTCCGCGGCTGGTGGATGTGTGCACGGGAGTAGCGGAAAGGAGGGTGAAAAAAACAAAAAAAAACGTCAGGCACGAGCTCTGATAAGTGACCGCTGTCACTTATCAAAGTTCCGCGGCTGTTGGATGTGCGCACGGGAGTGGCGGAAAGGGGGGTGAAAAAAAAAAAAAAACGGCAGGCACGAGCTCTGATAAGTGACTGCTGTCACTTATCAAAGTTCCGCGGATGCTGGATGTGCGCACGGAGGGGGGTGCAAAAGAAAAGCGAGCACGAGTGTTGATCAGTGAACTGTGTCACCAATCAACGCTCGGCGGCTGCTAAATGTGCGCAGAGGCGGCACAAAGGGGGGTAAAAAGAGGGGGAAAGGGAAGGGGAAGGGAGGAATGGGGCATTGGGGTGGATCGGGCAGGGATCGGGGCTCAAAAACTCACGTTTGTAGTTTCTTCTTTCTTCTCTCTTCTTTCTTCTCCTTTCTTCAGCAGGAGTTGTGGTGTCACAGGCTACTGTGGCACCACAAGGCCCAGCACAGAAGGAGATCTGGCAGCATGTCCGCTCTGCAGGAATCCTCAGCAAGTGTGAGGACCCTGCGGTGCCGTCAGACAGGTCAGATCCAGTTTGCAGACAGGTCACAGAGCTGTCACATTGCTGCTGTGACCTGTAATTGGTGGGATCGATGATCACATCAATCCCACCAATCAGAGCAGACCCTTGTTATGCTGGTTGCTAGGCACCGGCCTAGTAATCTGAGCTCACAGCTCCGATTCCTAGGCAGGTCACCGGCAGGTCAACAAGCAGGGCACAGAGTGGTCACATCGGTAATCGATCCTAGCCTGGGATCTCACTGTTTCAGCCAATCTGATTGGCTGAAACAATGAGAAAGGCTGTGATTGGCTGTTCAGAATTGAACAGCCAATCACATCAATCGGGAGACCGGATGGGAGAGGATGCAGCCCAGGATGCCGACGCCATCTTTCCTGAAGTAAGCTGGCGTCGGAATTTTAATGCGATCACTGCGACTTAAGTCGCTATGTCGCATTAAAGGCCATGACGTACTATCCCGTCCATGGTCAGATTGTCACAGGTTTCATGGACGGGATAGTACGTCAGATGGCAGAGAGGGGTTAATATGTATATTTTTTGTTGTTAACAGTCTGCTCCGATTATTGGGTCTTTGCTGTAATTTTTATCTTTCCCAGTGTATGTATTCAGGTGTAGATTTAATGCTGTGCTTCTGCACTCTAAGCACCACTTTGTGTTTTTTTTTTTGGGGGGTTGCCCTGGAGTGGTGCTTCTAACCTAAGGTCCCTGTCCTCCTCATATACTCCCTGCTAAAATCTTCACCTTTTATCGTCACCATTTTGTAACTGCAACTTCTGTCTGCGGGAAGTCAGAAGTAATAGAAAAACGCTATCAGGTCACGTTCACACTTTCAGTATTTTATCTCAGAATTTGTAAGGCAAAATCAGGAGTGGAACAATCAGAGGAAAAGTATAATAGAAACACGTCACCACTTCTGGATTTATCACCCACTCCTGATTTGGCCTTACAAATACTTATGTAAAATACTTACCAAATACTGAACGTGTGAATGTGGCTTTAGGCTGGTTTCACACATCCTGATGTTTCCGGTACTGGAAAAACCAGTACTGGAGATATCCATGTCCTTGTGTGATACGTGTGGCAACTGTGTGCCGCATCAGTACCACACGGACATCCGCCGAGGAAGCAGCGCTACAGTAAGCACTGTTCCCTGGCCCGGGGTGCAACTATAATAAAAATAAATCAAGTTGATCACTTTGCCTCAGGCGGCATTGAGTCCCTGAAGGCAAGTGTAAAGATCGATGTTTCAAATATATTCCTATTTAAAAGTGTATGTATTTTACATGTGCATCAGGTTAGGCAAGTAAAGAGTAAACCAGATTTATTTGTACTGATTTTACTATGGGGGGCGCTCTTTTGCAGTTCACCTCAGGCAGCAGAGAGGCTAGGTTCACCCCTGGGCGGATCTCCCCTGTTGCCTGGGAGAAACTCTAGAGAGGAGGGGCTTGCTACTGTCGGAGGGGGGCGGAAGAGAAGGAAGAAAAAGCCCGCAAAGGAAGGCAGTTGGGCTCCAGGGCAGAGCAGCGTGCAGTCAGGCGAGCGGTGTGCTCCACTCCCCTCCCCGCCAGAGAGTACAGGGCCGTTGACAGGCCATGCTCCAGCCGACCAGGAACATAGGGGCTTTTGCACTGAGAGACTTGGAGTGCCCAGCAGCAATATGGAAAGCGGGACTGCTATCAGCAGAGCAGAGCTGTGCCGGGCAGAGCTGCGCCAGCAGAGCAGAGCCAAGCCGGGTGCTATAGCAACAAAACAGAGGAGTGCTCCGTCCTGGGAGCACCTGCGCCACACAGACCAGTGCCCACCGTAACCCGCCACCAACAGTGGATACAAGAGAGAAGGAGTCGTACAGGTTGTGCTCGGTGACCGCTATAGAGCCAGGTGTCAGGCGCTTCGGGATCGTGAGCACCGCGCACGTGCCGCCTGAAAGAGACGGGGAGAGTGACCGTTATTTTTCATCTCAAATGTGCTAGTGGATGTCAGCCCAGACACTTGTGACCTGACTTTGCCAGCGTATGTTAGTGGAACCACGCTGGGCTCGTACAGGACAGTGGTCCTCATCGTTATTTAGCCACTACAGTATATGGACTAGGGGCAGTGGAAGGTACCGGAGACTGACCACTGTCACCAGAAGGCGGGGTATCGTTGTGTGCTGAACCCCTTTAATAAAGACACTGCGCCAGCCGTTGCATGCACCAATGAGTTCCCAGCAAGAGTTACAGTTTACAGAACTTCTGACACCAGCAAGACACGGGAACCCGTGACTTTCATCGTTACCGCCGTGAACTGTACCGTTGTATTGCAACTTGCCATATCCTTCTACAACTTACGTTGTTTAACCCCTTGTTAACCCTCTGTCTCCCTGCATGGTGTTATCCTCTGTAAATAAACCTGTTAACCCTTGCTCTGCCTCCCGTCCGTCACTGCATCCCGCAACCTGCTTACTTCTATCTAGTGGAGACGCGAGCTTCCGCAAGATAAATTTCACTTGTACAATGTATTGGAGTCAGTGGATCTGCACAGCTCAATGAACACATACACCTGCGTTCAATAGACGGCAGTGCTTTGGACATAGTGGACATGCACTGCGTCCAAAGAGCTGCTGTCATGGAAATATATATGTATTCCATATATTCAAAGTATATTCACTGTAGCCTTTCCGGGGGGGTTTAGCTCTAGGATCGCTGTCTGGGTAGACAGAATGGCACGGAAACAGTTCATTCAGACAGCAGTTTGGTGAAAACTGGCCGCAACCAGTTTTATTAAAGTCCACAGCACACAGATAAAAACAAATCATAAACAGAAAACCTGGGCTTGTCTAGCCACTAAATTACACTTAGATAGATGGCCCTCTCTATCCGGGACCCAGACTCTACCAGTCTGTGCCCAAAACAACACATATCACATATGTTACCAGTATGGAGTTTCACAGACACTCCTCTTTATGTCCGAAGGCAACTCCAATGTCCAGACTTGAGAGAGGTCACCTCCTATTCAGTCGCTATTCGCACGGATTCTCACTGTGACTACTCCTGTGTCCGGGGTACTTCCTGCACCCAGACTGAGATAGCTCACACACTTAGAGACTGCTTCCTTGTGCCAGGACACCTCCCTGTGTCCGGGCTAAAGACAGCTCCCACACTCTTGGAGACACCTTCTGTGTCTGGACCCCTTGTCCAGACTGAATAAGCTCTCTGACTGTGCTCCCAAGCACCTACTTCTGGCTTCCTAATCAATACCTGAGTGGCCACAGGTTTGAGCTGCAAACGTGTACTTGAATGGATGGTGTAATGACCTTTCTCCACCACTAGTTTTACAAAGGCACACATTTCCCTCATACAAGTCAGCAAAGTACCTGTGAAATGTACACCCCATTCAATACATACGCTCTCACTGTCTCACATATCCCCTCCCTCTTCTCCAGACCGGAGGGCTGGTCATCCAGACCGGAGGCTGGTCAACAACCCAAAAGAGACAGTGAACTCCGAACACTGCCTCAGCACTATACTTCTATATAGGTCAGGGAACTTGGTTCCCGAGAACCACCATACTCGTCTCCCAACATCACCTGCAAAGGAATTTCATCTTTATCACGGTCATTACCATTATCAGTATCATCACTATTATGATCATCATCATCATTATCATCATCATTATCACATAAGTTTAAGCTTGTGAGGTTGAACACATAATATATCCAATCACCTCAACCCACAGTTCACACAGAGACCATGTACTTGTCCCTTGCTCTGTTCAGCCCCGGAATATTAGTCAATGACATTCGCTCATTCCTTAGGGACTCACCGTCTGTCATTGTCACAGACTTCGTCCAGTCACATTTCTGGGACGTAACCTTGTCAGGTCTTGCCTGGGTATCTAAGGTCCGGTTAGACTCCGTACTGTCCTGTACTCTATCGGGTCGTCTGTGTGGGCCTCTCAAACCTGAGTTACTGGAGGTCTCACTACCTCTAAACCCACGCCCACTACCCTCAGGACGTCTTGAAAGGTCCCTAACTTCAGCCTTAGCTGTTCTGTTATTTAGGGGGCCCTTTCTCTGTCGGGTCTCACTATTCTTAGACGGCTGCCATCTTCTGCTGCTCAGATGATGCTGTCTATCTACTCGCTGTCTAGCGAGATTCAATTGTTCTACCTCTCGCAGGTAGGTCACACGGTACGCCACCAGCATGCGCACATATTCCAGACTTTCTTCTGTTCCTATAGCGTAGAATGACACCATGCCGTCTTCATCTGGTATCCAGTCCCGACGATCACGTGGACTGCTTACTTTCACCACACCAGACTTCTTCACCATTATCTGCATGGCTCGGCCATTTCTCCCGATCAGCTTTCTCACCAGAACATGAGGCACCCGGATGACCTCTTCCTGTAGACTGTGAGCTTTTCTCATAAGCTTTAGTTGTCTAACGGTTTGTTCTGTCTTCAACCGGAGAAACCGCTTTGTGCGAATACATCGCCAGTGCATGTCACTTAGGATTGCCACCCTCTTCACTGTAACTTCAGTCGTGGACAAGACCACCAGCTGTTTAGCTCCTGAGGTCGAGTACACCTTACAGGCTCCCACGGCCTTCCTAAACGCTTCATGTACAGACTCACGGGTGCATTCTTCTCTCAAGTCCTCGGGTACATCTACGAGGCACTTGTACCGACACGTTTCGGTCTCACCAGTGGGTTCCAGACGATCAATCAGCTCAGGGTTCAGGGACAACTGACTTTCAGCTTCTTCCCCCTTTACTCTTCTTCTGAGCTGACTCACAGCTACAATTTCGTGAATTTCCGTCCGGACCACTTCCATTTCACAATTATCTTTCGTTACCACACTCTTAGCTCTCCTCAGGTCTATCTTCTGGCCAAAGGGAGCGAGTGCAACATGTTTGCCCTTTTCTTTCTCCAAGGAGGCCTTGTTCACCGAGTGACACTGTATCAGGCGACTTTTAAGCGCGAGAACTTCTTCCTCTAGTTCCGCCATTCGCCTCTCAGCTGCCCGTCTCTGAAGCTTCTCTTGCGTCCAGTGGGCTTGTAACCACTCCTTGAGCTCCTTGATCTCGGCTCCGACATCCACCGAATCATCCGAACTCACAGCACTCGAGGAAGTATCTGCGTTACACCTCTCATTTCCAGTGGCCAACTCCTGGCCCTGGTCTGTAGCTTCTCTGAGGGACTCCTCCATCTTTTCCCGCTCAGCTTCCATCTGTCTGAGCTTTTCCTTAAGGCACATCTCCGCCTTCTGGAGAGTATCACAGGACATCTGTAGCTCCTTCACCTGAGCTTCTAGACCTAGGGTCTTTCTGCGCAGATCACCATTTTCATCACGGGTGTCCTGCAGAGTGGTCTCAACCACCTGGCGCATTTGCTCTGCATCCATCTTATCCTCTTCTAGTTTTTCTTTGACCCTGAGGAGATCCACATACTCTTTCTTCATCTGTTGCAGTTCCCTACTGCGTTCATCACACTCCTTCTTGGAGTCACACAGCTCCTGGTTGAGCTGTTCGCGCAGTCGTTCTAGGATTTGTTCACTTCCAGAAACTCCATCCTGCAGCGCCTCCTTCTCACGCTTCAACTGCAAAACCTCTTCCTTGATTTTGCGGCGGTCCTCTTTAATGGCAAAGA
>JARQOD010011231.1:0-24233 GCA_033576555.1 Oophaga sylvatica
TCAGTATGTAGCGCTACACTGTAGGGCTGCAGTCAGGACTGGAAGGAGCCCATACAGTCTAGCATCTTCAGTAGTGAGCCGGCTAACTGTATGGGCTGCAGTCAGGACCTGGAAGGAGCCATACAGTCTAGCATCTTCAGTAGTGAGCCGGCTAACTGTATGGGCTGCAGTCAGGACCTGGAAGGACCCATACAGTCTAGCATCTTCAGTAGTGAGCCGCTAGACTGTATGGGCTGCAGTCAGGCACCTGGAAGGAGCCCATACAGTCTAGCATCTTCAGTAGTGAGCCGCTAGACTGTATGGGCTGCAGCGAGGACCTGGAAGGACCCATACAGTCTAGCATCTTCAGTAGTGAGCCGGCTAGACTGTATGGGCTGCAGCAGACACTGGAAGGAGCCATACAGTCTAGCATCTTCATAGTGAGCCGACTAAGTGTATGGGCTGCAGTCCAGACACCTGGAAGGAGCCCATACAGTCTAGCATCTTCAGTAGTGAGCCGCTAGACTGTATGGGGCAGCCAGACCTGGAAGGACCATACAGTCTAGCATCTTCAGTAGTGAGCCGGCTAGACTGTATGGGCTGCAGCAGGCACCTGGAAGGAGCCATACAGTCTAGCATCTTCAGTAGTGAGCCGACTAGACTGTATGGGCTGCAGCAGACCTGGAAGGACCATACAGTCTAGCATCTTCAGTAGTGAGCCGGCTACACTGTATGGGCTGCAGTCAGGCACCTGAAGGAGCCATACAGTCTAGCATCTCAGTAGTGAGCCGGCTACACTGTATGGGCTGCAGTCGGCACCTGAAGGAGCCCATACAGTCTAGCATCTTCAGTAGTGAGCCGGCTAAGTGTGGCGCGCAGACACTGGAGGAGCCATACAGTCAGCATCTTCAGAGTGACCGCTAGACTTATGGGCTGCACAGGACTGGAAGGAGCCATACAGTCTAGCATCTCAGTAGAGCGCTAACTTAGTGGGCTGCAGCCGGCACCTGGAAGGGCTACAGTCAGCATCTTTGTAAGGGCCGCTACAGTTGGCTTGCAGAGACACCTGAGGGCTCACAGTCTAGGCATCTTCAAGGAAGCCGCTAGATGTATGCTGCATGTCAGCACTGGAAGGGCCATACGTCTAGACTCGAATGAGCCAGCTAGACTGTATGGGTGACAGCAGACTGAGGAGCTACAGTCAGCACCTGAGGAGCCCGTACTAGACTGTATGGGCTGAGTAGGACTGAAGGAGCCCATAGTCTAGCCATCAGTTGAGCCAGCTAACTGTATGGCTGCAGCAGACCTGAAGGCCATACAGTCTAGCATCTACAGTAGGACGCTACACTGTATGGTGCAGTCGGCACCTGGAAGGAGCCATACATGAGAGCACTCAGTATAGCACTACATGTATGGGCTGCAGTCGGACCTGGGGGAGCAGTACAGTCTAGCATCTTCAGTAGTGAGCCTAGATGTATGGGCTGCAGCAGCACTGAGGGCTAGTCTAGCATCTCGTAGTGAGCCGCTAACTGTATGGGCTGCAGTCCAGGATCCTTGAAGGAGCCTACGTCTAGCATCTCAGTAGTGCGTACACTGTAGGGCTGCAGTCAGGCACTTCGAAGGAGCCACAGTCTGATTGCTCAGTGACCTGAAGCCATGTACTGGGCTGCAGTGAGCGGCACTGAAGATGGCGCTCAGTCAGCATCCTGAGGAGCCACTAGCTGTATGGCAGTAGTCGCAGACTGAAGGAGCCCACAGCCTGAGGCACTCATAAGTAGCGCTGCTGTTGGGCGCAGCTCAGGACTGCGAGGACCATAGCATAGTCTAGCATCTCTTCAGTAGTAGAGCGGCTGATGGGCTGCAGGAGGCCCTAAGGCAGCCCATACAGTTAGATTGAGGCCGTAGACTGTATGGGCTGCAGCCCGACCACACTGGAAGGAGCCCATACAGTCTAGCATCTTCAGTAGTGAGCCGCTAGACTGTATGGGCTGCAGTCAGGCACCTGGAAGGAGCCCATACAGTCTAGCATCTTCAGTAGTGAGCCGGCTAACTGTATGGGCTGCAGTCAGGCACCTGGAAGGAGCCCATACAGTCTAGCATCTTCTGTAGTGAGCCGGCTACATTGTATGGGCTGCAGTCAGCACCTGGAAGGAGCCCATACAGTCTAGCATCTTCAGTAGTGAGCCAGCTAGACTGTATGGGAAGCAGCAGCACCTGGAAGGAGCCATACAGTCTAGCATCTTCAGTAGTGAGCCGGCTAGACTGTATGGGCTGCAGTCAGCACCTGGAAGGAGCCCATACAGTCTAGCATCTTCAGTAGTGAGCCGGCTAGACTGTATGGGCTGCAGTCAGGCACTGGAAGGAGCCCATACAGTCTAGCATCTTCAGTAGTGAGCCGCTAACTGTATGGGCTGCAGTCAGGCACCTGGAAGGAGCCATACAGTCTAGCATCTTCAGTAGTGAGCCGGCTAGACTGTATGGGCTGCAGTCAGCACCTGGAAGGAGCCCATACAGTCTAGCATCTTCAGTAGTGAGCCGCTAGACTGTATGGGCTGCAGTCAGGACCTGGAAGGAGCCCATACAGTCTAGCATCTTCAGTAGTGAGCCGGCTAGACTGTATGGGCTGCAGTCAGGACCTGGAAGGAGCCCATACAGTCTAGCATCTTCAGTAGTGAGCCGGCTAGACTGTATGGGCTGCAGTCAGCACCTGGAAGGAGCCCATACAGTCTAGCATCTTCAGTAGTGAGCCGCTAGATGTATGGGCTGCAGTCAGACACTGGAAGGAGCCATACAGTCTAGCATCTTCAGTAGTGAGCGCTAGACTGTATGGGCTGCAGTCAGGCACTGGAAGGAGCCCATACAGTCTAGCATCTTCAGTAGTGAGCCGGCTAGACTGTATGGGCTGCAGCAGACACCTGGAAGGAGCCATACAGTCTAGCATCTTCAGTAGTGAGCCGCTAGACTGTATGGGCTGCAGTCAGGACCTGGAAGGAGCCCATACAGTCTAGCATCTTCAGTAGTGAGCGGCTACACTGTATGGGCTGCAGTCAGGACCTGGAAGGACCCATACAGTCTAGCATCTTCAGTAGTGAGCCGGCTAACTGTATGGGCTGCAGTCAGGCACCTGGAAGGAGCCCATACAGTCTAGCATCTTCAGTAGTGAGCCGCTAGACTGTATGGGCTGCAGTCAGGACACCTGGAAGGAGCCATACAGTCTAGCATCTTCAGTAGTGAGCCGACTAGACTGTATGGGCTGCAGCAGGACCTGGAAGGACCCATACAGTCTAGCATCTTCAGTAGTGAGCCGGCTAGACTGTATGGGCTGCAGTCAGGCACTGGAAGGAGCCCATACAGTCTAGCATCTTCAGTAGTGAGCCGGCTAGACTGTATGGGCTGCAGTCAGGCACCTGGAAGGAGCCATACAGTCTAGCATCTTCAGTAGTGAGCCGGCTAGACTGTATGGGCAGCAGTCAGGACACCTGGAAGGAGCCCATACAGTCTAGCATCTTCAGTAGTGAGCCAGCTAGACTGTATGGGCTGCAGCAGGACACCTGGAAGGAGCCCATACAGTCTAGCATCTTCAGTAGTGAGCCGGCTAGACTGTATGGGCTGCAGTCAGGCACCTGGAAGAGCCCATACAGTCTAGCATCTTCAGTAGTGAGCCGGCTAGACTGTATGGGCTGCAGCAGGCACCTGGAAGGAGCCCATACAGTCTAGCATCTTCAGTAGTGAGCCGGCTGACTGTATGGGCTGCAGTCCAGGCACCTGGAAGGAGCCCATACAGTCTAGCATCTTCAGTAGTGAGCCGGCTAGACTGTATGGGCTGCAGTCAGGCACCTGGAAGGAGCCCATACAGTCTAGCATCTTCAGTAGTGAGCCGGCTAGACTGTATGGGCTGCAGCCAGGCACCTGGAAGGAGCCCATACAGTCTAGCATCTTCAGTAGTGAGCCGCTAGACTGTATGGGCTGCAGTCAGGACCTGGAAGGAGCCCATACAGTCTAGCATCTTCAGTAGTGAGCCGGCTAGACTGTATGGGCTGCAGTCAGGCACCTGGAAGGAGCCCATACAGTCTAGCATCTTCAGTAGTGAGCCGCTAGACTGTATGGGCTGCAGTCAGGACACCTGGAAGGAGCCCATACAGTCTAGCATCTTCAGTAGTGAGCCGCTAGACTGTATGGGCTGCAGCCAGGCACCTGGAAGGAACCCATACAGTCTAGCATCTTCAGTAGTGAGCCGCTAGACTGTATGGGCTGCAGTCAGGACACCTGGAAGGAGCCCATACAGTCTAGCATCTTCAGTAGTGAGCGGCTACACTGTATGGGCTGCAGTCAGGCACCTGGAAGGAGCCCATACAGTCTAGCATCTTCAGTAGTGAGCCGGCTAGACTGTATGGGCTGCAGCCAGACACCTGGAAGGAGCCCATACAGTCTAGCATCTTCAGTAGTGAGCCGACTAGACTGTATGGGCTGCAGTCAGACACCTGGAAGGAGCCCATACAGTCTAGCATCTTCAGTATGAGCTGGCTACACTGTATGGGCTGCAGTCAGGACCTGGAAGGAGCCATACAGTCTAGCATTCTATATTACTTGAGGACTCGCTAGATAGTATGGGCTGCAGTCAGGACACCTGGAAGGAGCCCATACAGTCTACATCTTCAGTATTGAAGACATGGACTAGTACAGAGAGCCATACAGTCTAGGTCGCTGTATGGCGCTACCTGGCGGTCCAACGCTGAAACCATACAGTCTGCCTCCTTCAGTAGTAGCCAGCTATGACTGTATGGGCTCAGCAGGCACCTGGAAGGAGCCCATACAGTCTAGCATCTTCAGTAGTGAGCGTAACTGTATGGGCTGCAGTCAGGACTGGAAGGATGCCCATACAGTCTAGCATCTTCGTAGTGAGCAGCTAGACTGTATGGGCTGCAGCCAACCTGGAAGGAGCCCATACAGTCTAGGTTTCAGTAGTGAGCCGCTAGATGTATGAGCTGCAGCGGACCTGGAAGGAGCCCATACAGTCTAGCCATCTTCAGTATGAGCAGCTCAACTGTATGGGCTGCAGTCAGGACCTGAAGGAGACCCCATACAGTCTAGCTCTTCAGTAGTGAGCCGCTAGACTGTATGGGTGTCAGTCAGACACCTGGAAGGGCCCATACAGTCTAGCATCTTCAGTAGTGAGCCGACTAACTGTATGGCTGCAGTCAGACACCTGAAGGAGCCCATACAGTTAGCATCTTCAGTATGAGCCACTACACTGTATGGGCTGCAGTCAGACCTGGAAGGAGCCCATACAGTCTAGCATCTTCAGTAGTGAGCCGCTAGACTGTATGGCTGCGTCAGCACCTGGAAGGAGCCCATACAGTCTAGCATCTTCAGTAGTGAGCCGACTAGACTGTATGGGCTGCAGTCAGACACCTGGAAGGAGCCCATACAGTCTAGCATCTTCAGTAGTGAGCGCTAGACTGTATGGGCTGCAGTCAGGACCTGGAAGGAGCCCATACAGTCTAGCATCTTCAGTAGTGAGCCGGCTAGACTGTATGGGCTGCAGTCAGCACCTGGAAGGAGCCCATACAGTCTAGCATCTTCAGTAGTGAGCCGACTAGACTGTATGGGCTGCAGTCAGACACCTGGAAGGAGCCCATACAGTCTAGCATCTTCAGTAGTGAGCCGCTAGACTGTATGGGCTGCAGTCAGCACCTGGAAGGAGCCCATACAGTCTAGCATCTTCAGTAGTGAGCCGCTAGACTGTATGGGCTGCAGCAGGCACCTGGAAGGAGCCCATACAGTCTAGCATCTTCAGTAGTGAGCCGACTAGACTGTATGGGCTGCAGTCAGGCACCTGGAAGGAGCCCATACAGTCTAGCATCTTCAGTAGTGAGCCGACTAGACTGTATGGGCTGCAGTCCAGCACCTGGAAGGAGCCCATACAGTCTAGCATCTTCAGTAGTGAGCCGCTAACTGTATGGCTGCAGTCAGACACCTGGAAGGAGCCATCAGTCTAGCATCTCATATGAGCGAACTGTATGGGCTGCAGTCAGGCACCTGGAAGGAGCCCATACAGTCTAGCATCTTCAGTAGTGAGCCGCTAGCGTATGGCTGAGCAGACATGAAGGGCCATACGCTAGCATCTTCAGTAGTGAGCCACTAGACTGTATGGTGCAGCAGACCTGAGGAGCCCATACAGTCTAGCATCTTCAGTAGTGAGCCGCTGACTGTAGGGCTGCAGTCAGACACCTGGAAGGAGCCCATACAGTCTAGCATCTTCAGTAGTGAGCCGACTAGACTGTATGGGCTGCAGTCAGACACCTGGAAGGAGCCATACAGTCTAGCATCTTCAGTAGTGAGCCGACTAGACTGTATGGGCTGCAGTCAGACACCTGGAAGGAGCCCATACAGTCTAGCATCTTCAGTAGTGAGCCGCTAGACTGTATGGGCTGCAGTCAGGCACCTGGAAGGAGCCCATACAGTCTAGCATCTTCAGTAGTGAGCCGGCTAGACTGTATGGGCTGCAGTCAGGACCTGGAAGGAGCCCATAAGTCTAGCATCTTCATATGAGCGCTAGACTGTATGGTGCAGTCAGACACTGGAGGAGCCATACAGTCTAGCATCTTCGTATGAGCCGACTAGACTGTATGGGCTGCAGTCAGACACTGGAAGGAGCCCATACAGTCTAGCATCTTCAGTAGTGAGCCTGGCTAGACTGTATGGGCTGCAGTCAGGACCTGGAAGGAGCCCATACAGTCTAGCATCTTCAGTAGTGAGACGGCTAGACTGTATGGGCTGCAGTCAGACACCTGGAAGGAGCCCATACAGTCTAGCATCTTCAGTAGTGAGCCGACTAGACTGTATGGGCTGCAGTCAGCACCTGGAAGGAGCCCATACAGTCTAGCATCTTCAGTAGTGAGCTGGCTACACTGTATGGGCTGCAGTCAGGACCTGGCAGGAACGCATATATTCTGCTGGCTTTAATAATTTATACCTTGAAGGAGCACATACAGTCTAGTGTCATGTATGTGCTGCAGTCAGGGCCAGGCAGCAACCCAGAAAGTCAAATATCTTGAAGAATATATACCTAGAAGGAGCCTATACAGTCTAGGCTCAACCCGCGTGTAATGGCGTCCTGGCGTGCTGCTTCCTGCCTTGCTAAACTAGAACACGCCTCCTCAGTACACGCCCACAACACGTGACCGAAATGACGTCACACCGGATAGTAGCCCATACAGTCCAGCATTTTGGTGGAGTGCGGCTCTGCAGGTGGAGGTAGGTGGAGATTCCCCGTTCCTGAGCGCGGGGGACATTAACCCTTCAGCGCTGAGGCTCTTTATAAGAATCATCACGTGTCTGTGGTGTTTCCTGTAATAGATACATAGGACCCCACTATGGAGACAGGCAGTGAGGAGGCGGAGTGTTCTCATAGTACAGGGCCCCTTTCTTGGCCCCACACAGTGTAATGCCCCATTATGCCCTGTAAGCAGGTTCTCCCCACAACCAGCTGCCTCGGGCTCTTTACCAGGAGCTGCTGCCTCACATTCTTCTCACAGTACCGCCATCCCCACACACTGTATAATGTTCTCACTAGTACCGCCATACCCCACACACGTATAATGTTCTCATAGTACCACCATACCCCCACACACTGTATAATGTTCTCAGTACCACCATACCCCCACACAGTATAATGTTCTCATAGTACCCCATACCCCCACACACAGTATAATGTTCTCATAGTACCGCCATACCCCCACACACAGTATAATGTTCTCATAGTACCGCCATACCCCACACACAGTATAATGTTCTCATAGTACCGCCATACCCCCACACAGTATAATGTTCTCATAGTACCACCATACCCCACACACAGTATAATGTTCTCATAGTACCACCATACCCCCACACACAGTATAATGTTCTCATAGTACCACCATACCCCCACACACAGTATAATGTTCTCATAGTACCACCATACCCCCACACACAGTATAATCTTCTCACAGTACCTCCATACCCCCACATACAGTATAATGTTCCTACAGTACCGCCATACCCCCACACACAGTATAATAGTCTCATAGTACCGCCATACCCCACACACAGTATAATGTTCCTACTGTACCGCCATACCCCCACACACAGTATAATGTTCTCACAGTACCTCCATACCCCCACACACAATATAATGTTCCTACAGTACCGCCATACCCCCACACACAGTATAATAGTCTCATAGTACCGCCATACCCCCACACACAGTATAATGTTCCTACTGTACCGCCATACCCCACACACAGTATAATGTTCTCATAGTACCGCCATACCCCCACACACAGTATAATGTTCCTACAGTACCGCCATACCCCCACACACAGTATAATGTTCCTACAGTACCACCATACCCCCACACACAGTATAATAGTCTCATAGTACCGCCATACCCCCACACACAGTATAATGTTCCTACTGTACCGCCATACCCCCACACACAGTATAATGTTCTCACAGTACCTCCATACCCCCACACACAATATAATGTTCCTACAGTACCGCCATACCCCACACACAGTATAATAGTCTCATAGTACCGCCATACCCCACACACAGTATAATGTTCCTACTGTACCGCCATACCCCCACACACAGTATAATGTTCTCATAGTACCGCCATACCCCCACACACAGTATAATGTTCCTACAGTACCGCCATACCCCCACACACAGTATAATGTTCCTACAGTACCACCATACCCCCACACACAGTATAATGTTCCTACAGTACCGCCATACCACCACACACAGTATAATGTTCCTACAGTACCCCCACACACAGTATAATGTTCCTACAGTACCGCCATACCCCCACACACAGTATAATGTTCCTACAGTACCGCCATACCACCACACACAGTATAATGTTCTCATAGTACCACCATACCCCACACACAGTATAAAGTTCTCATAGTACCGCCATACCCCCACACACAGTATAATGTTCTCATAGTACCGCCATACCCCCACACACTGTATAATGTTCTCATAGTACCGCCATACCCCCACACACAGTATAATGTTCTCATAGTACCGCCATACCCCACACACAGTACAATGTTCTCATAGTACCGCCATACCCCACACACAGTATAATGTTCCTACAATACCGCCATACCCCCACACACTGTAATGTTCTCATAGTACCGCCATACCCCCACACACAGTATAATGTTCCTACAGTACCACCATACCCCACACACAGTATAATGTTCTCATAGTATCGCCATACCCCCACACACAGTACAATGTTCTCATAGTACCGCCATACCCCCACACACAGTATAATGTTCCTACAGTACCGCCATACCCCCACACACTGTAATGTTCTCATAGTACCGCCATACCCCACACACAGTATAATGTTCCTACAGTACCGCCATACCCCCACACACAGTATAATGTTCTCATAGTACCGCCATACCCCCACACACAGTACAATGTTCTCATAGTACCGCCATACCCCACACACAGTATAATGTTCCTACAGTACCGCCATACCCCCACACACTGTAATGTTCTCATAGTACCGCCATACCCCCACACACAGTATAATGTTCCTACAGTACCGCCATACCCCCACACACTGTAATGTTCTCATAGTACCGCCATACCCCCACACAAAGTATAATGTTCCTACAGTACCGCCATACCCCCACACACTGTAATGTTCTCATAGTACCGCCATACCCCCACACACAGTATAATGTTCCTACAGTACCACCATACCCCCACACACAGTATAATGTTCTCAGTACCGCCATACCCCCACACACAGTATAATGTTCCTACAGTACCACCATACCCCCACACACAGTATAATGTTCTCACAGTACCACCATACCCCCACACACAGTATAATGTTCTCAGTACCGCCATACTCCCCCACACAGTATAATGTTCCTACAGTACCGCCATACCCCCACACACAGTATAATGTTCCCACAGTACCGCCATACCCCCACACACAGTATAATGTTCCTACAGTACCGCCATACCCCCACACACAGTATAATGTTCCTACAGTACCACCATACCCCCACACACAGTACAATCTTCTCATAGTACCACCATACCCCCACACACAGTATAATGTTCCTACAGTACCATCATCCCACCACACACAGTATTTTGTTCCCACAATAGTGGCTTCCCACAGACACAGGATAATGTTTCCACAGGACTGTCATCCCCCTGACACACAGTATAATGTCCCCACAGTACTGCCATCCTCCCACTTTCTTATGTTCCCACAGTACTGCCCCCTACATGCACAATATGGTACCATCCACCTCACTGACTACCTCCGACCACCAGTCGTTAATTAATAAATCCTCACTTAGCCTCATTCTTGGTGCAGATACTAATGACCCCAGGATCTATGAGATATTCACCATACGATAGTTGGATAGGCAGGAGTGTATCCTCCATGAAGGTAGCCCACTCGGTGCTATGGTGCCTATGAAGTGACCGGGCTCGGTGGGATGTGGTATTGGTCACCCTCTCCTTCCCATCATCACAATTTCAGCGATATCCACATTCCCATGACAGTGATACGTTGAATAGATTAGTGAATCAGGGAGTGGAAAGCTCCTGATCCACCTTTCAGCCTTCACTTCTGAGTCTGAGACTCCGTGCACTGCAGGCACAATGACGTCACTACATCACACCTGTAGTATGGAGCCTCAGTGCTCACACCGCACAGAGCAGCGCACCTCAGGAACCGGGTTGGGGGAGTAGTGTGTGTTTCAAATCTCAGAAATTGTGGGAGCATCATATTAAGAGAAGAGCTGTTGGGACTCTCATACTGAATGTGTGGCTGGTAGGGGCCATTATACTGTGGTTGTGGTGGACTGTAAATGCCTCCATACTGAGTGGGGGGTTTATTTTGTGTAGCAGGTTGCGGTGGCCATAATTAGAGATGAGCGAATATGTTCGGAAAACGATCGCCAAACATAAATTCGGCACGAATATGGTACATTCGGATTCATGATCGGTAACACGAGCATTTTTGTTAAGATCAGGGAAAGTCGGTGACATTCAGTAAAATGGATTTGGGGGACCCCTCTATTCTTGATAACCAGCCTTGCTGAAGCTGACAGCTGAGAGTTGCAGCCCCCAGCTGTGAGTTTTGCCTGGCTGGTTACCAGTAATACAGGGGACCCCGCACAGTTTTTTTCTTATTATTTATTTACAGCGCAGTAGCGGCTGATGAATCCTCCCATCCTCCGCTCCGGCTCTCACTGTTATCAGCGGCTGTAGGTGTCGGATGATGGGAGCTGTAGTCCCATCAGCTGACACCAGTGACCGGAGGTAAACTTTTTACCTTCGATCACAGCTGAGCGGTCACGATGTCTTCTGACACCGTGGGAACCGCGGCTCTCTGACCGTCGGGGATGATTTTACCGCTGATCAGAAGCTCTACGCCGGTGTTTACCACACTGTCACACAGCTTGGGAAACACCGGCTTTTGTGCTCTGCATGTTTGGCTGTAGTCAGCGATCGTGAGCCAATCCGAACATTGAAATATTCGCTTATCTTCTGCCGTAATACTGTGTGAGGTGCTGTGGGGGCCGTCATACTGTGTGGGGGACCTCATACTGAGCTACATGGGCACACAGGAGAACAATTTCCTTGTGATGAGTCAGAAAGTGAGAAATACAGACCTTTGGTCTATCTGATTGCAGTCCTCCTGATATGGTGTTATGTGCCAGGAGGGAGACATCAGATAGTATGTTCTGAAGGTGAGCAAAGATACAATGGCAGTAAGAATTCGGATTCCAGGCAGGGAGCATAGCGGAGACAAAGAACCGGAAAGTTCCTGACTCTGCATAATGCAGAAGAAGCATCATAAAGTGTTGTGCCTGCTGTCTGATGTACAGTACAGACCAAAAGTTTGGACACACCTTCTCATTCAATGATTTTTCTGTATTTTCATGACTATGAAAATTGTAGAATCACACTGAAGACATCAAAACTATGAATTAACACATGTGGAATTATACATTACACTTTACAAAAAGGTGTGAAACAACTGAAAATATGTCTTATATTCTAGGTTCTTCACAGTAGCCACCTTTTGCTTTGATTACTGCTTTTCAGGCAGAAAAGGTGAACGGATGGACTCTACATGCCTGGTTCCCACCATGGAGGAGGGGGTGTGATGGTGTGGGGGTGCTTTGCTGGTGACACTGTTGGGGATTTATTCAGAATTGAAGGCATACTGAACCAGCATGGCTACCACAGCATCTTGCAGCAGCATGCTGTTCCATCCGGTTTGCGTTTAGTTGGACCATCATTTATTTTTCAACAGGACAATGACCCCAAACACACCTCCAGACTGTGTAAGGGCTATTTGACCAAGAAGGAGAGTGATGGGGTGCTACGCCAGATGACCTGGCCTCCACAGTCACCAGACCTGAACCTAATCGAGATGGTTTGGGGTGAGCTGGACCGCTCACCGCTTCAATTTTTAATAAATCCCCAACAGTGTCACCAGCAAAGCACCCCCACACCATCACACCTCCTCCTCCATGCTTCACGGTGGGAACCAGGCATGTAGAGTCCATCCGTTCACCTTTTCTGCGTGCAAAGCAGTAATCAAAGCAAAAGGTGGCTACTTTGAAGAACCTAGAATATAAGACATATTTTCAGTTGTTTCACACTTTTTTTGTAAAGTGTAATGTATAATTCCACATGTGTTAATTCATAGTTTTGATGCCTTCAGTGTGATTCTACAATTTTCATAGCCATGAAAATACAGAAAAATCTTTGAATGAGAAGGTGTGTCCAAACTTTTGGTCTGTACTGTATATACTTCTCATCAACTGCTTGATAAGTAAAGGAAAGTCTCTTTTTGAACTTTGGTATCCCTCATTCATCTCCATACCATCTGGGCTGGGCCTACAATGAAAGCATGTGATCTGCAGAGTCAGGAGATATGACTCTGATATCTATAATATAACGCTGGGAGCATCACTCTGTCTGAAGCCTTTATAGACTGCGCCTGCGCAGTCTGGACAGAGTAACGCACCCGGGGATGAGAAGGGTGGCCCAGGAGATCGCGGTATGCGTAAGCACTGAATGCATACCACGATCTCCAGCACATCACCTTACCGATCTGGTGTTGTCGCGGAGTCTTGCTGGGATGTCAGGAGACGTCAGGTTGTTTCGCCGGAATTGGCGCATGCCCAGTCAGCACTTTCTGGCGCCATTTTGTGGAAGACACACTGCCGTATGTCTTCAAGAAAATGGCGCCGGAAAGCAATGACTGCGCAGGTGCCAATTTGCCAGCACAATCCTGCCCTCTCCTGACCTCACGGTGAGACCCTGTGGCAAAACCAGGATTGGGGGGTTAGGGGACCATACATAGCAGGATTGAGGGGTGAGGAGACCATACATACCAGGATAGGGATGAGGAGGTACCATGCATACCAGGATTGGGGGGTGAGGAGACCATACATACCAGGATAGGGATGAGGGGGTACCATGCATACCAGGATTGGGGGTGAGGAGACCATACATACCAGGATAGGGATGAGGGGGTACCATGCATACCAGGATTGAGGGGTGAGGAGACCATAGTTACCAGGATAGGGATGAGGGGGTACCATGCATACCAGGATTGAGGGGTGATGGGACCATGCATACCAGGATTGGGGGGTGAGGAGACCATACATACCAGGATAGGGAAAAGGGGGTACCATGCATACCAGGATTGGGGGGTGAGAGGACCATGTATATCAGGATAGGGGGGGGGGTGAGGGGACCATTCATACCAGGATAGGGGGGTGAGAGGACCATGCATACCAGGATGGGGGGGTGAGGGGCCCATGCATACCAGGATAGGGGGTTGAGAGGACCATGCATACCAGGATAGGGGGTTGAGAGGACCATGCATACCAGGATAGGGGGTGAGAGGACCATGAATAACAGGATAGGGGGGTGAGGGGCCCATGCATACCAGGATAGAGGGGTGAGAGGACCATGAATACCAGGATAGGGGGGTGAGAGGACCATGCATACCAGGATAGGGGGATGAGGGGACCATGCATACCAGGATAGGAGGGGGCAGCACATACCAGGATGGGAGACCATATACCTATAAAAATGTGTGCCACCCGGGCGTAGAACGGGTTCATAGCATATATATATATATATCACAGGTCCGACAGCAATATCGGAATTGGGCCCTCCAACAGAAAGAAAAAAAATTACATACAGTACAGAACAAAAGTTTGGACACACCTTCTCATTCAAAGATTTTTCTGTATTTTCATGACTATGAAAATTGTAGAATCACACTGAAGGCATCAAAACTATGAATTAACACATGTGGAATTATACATTACACTTTACAAAAAAGTGTGAAACAACTGAAAATATGTCTTATATTCTAGGTTCTTCAAAGTAGCCACCTTTTGCTTTGATTACTGCTTTGCGGGCAGAAAAGGTGAACGGCTGGACACTACATGCCTGGTTAGAATCATGCCTGGTTCCCACCTTGAAGCATGGAGGAGGTGGTGTGATGTGTGGGGGTGCTTTGCTTGTGACACTGTTGGGGATTTATTTAGAATTGAAGCGGAGAGCGGTCCAGCTCACCCCAAACCATCTCGATTGGGTTCAGGTCTGGTGACTGTGGAGGCCAGGTCATCTGGCGTAGCACCCCAACACTCTCCTTCTTGGTCAAATAGCCCTTCCGCAGCCTGGAGGTGTGTTTGGGGTCATTGTCCTGTTGAAAAATAAATGATGGTCCAACTAAACGCAAACCGGATGGAATAGCATGCCGCTGCAAGATGCTGTGGTAGCCATGTTGCTTCAGTATGCCTTCAATTTTGAATAATCCCCAACAGTGTCACCAGCAAAGCACCCCCACACCATCACACCACCTCCTCCATGCTTCACAGTGGGAACCAGGCATGATTCTAACCAGGCATGTAGAGTCCAGCCGTTCACCTTTTCTGCCCGCAAAGCAGTAATCAAAGCAAAAGGTGGCTACCTAGAATATAAGACATATTTTCAGTTGTTTCACACTTTTTTGTAAAGTGTAATGTATAATTCCACATGTGATAATTCATAGTTTTGATGCCTTCAGTGTGATTCTACAATTTTCATAGTCATGAAAATACAGAAAAATCATTGAATGAGAAGGTGTGTCCAAACTTTTGGTCTGTACTGTATATAGATATTTTTTCTTTCCGTTGGAGGGTCCAATTCCAGCTATTGCTGTGGGATCTGTGATTTCTATCTACTCCACTGTGTACAGGATAATAGAGTATAATAAAGTAGTTATGGACGAGACTTCTCTAACATTGTGCAGTGGCTCTGCTTTCCATATAGTGATGGATATTTCTTGTTGCTGACACTGTGATATTTTTTTCACTTTAAACCTTTATTAAACCCCTCTGATCAGTGCGGTCATACAACATACAAGCCTCTGATGGCTCCGGTGATGCCCTGTACTACTGTAGTGCCGTATATCATCACTGCCTGTCAGTGTAATACTAACGGCCCCATACACATGAGGTAAGAGCTGGCTGAACGGTCATTTGGCAGACAGCTATCTCTCCCGACTCCCCCATACACACACATATTCCAGCTTTCCTGTGGTCTGTATGAGAGAGTCGCCTCCAGACTCCTCTAGAGGAGGATTATCTACAGGAAGAACAAAAGATTATCCTCTGAAATTCAGGATGTCAGATCCTTCTCTGCCCTGACATCATCTGTCAGGAGGCCCCAAAGACATTATATGGTCGCCAAACCCCCGAAATCAGTGCTAATGTGTATGGGGGCGATAAAAAGTAACTTATCGGACGCTGCCTCTGGCCGGCCTAATAGACCTTCATACATTGCAGCCCAGACACCATTATTAGGCCTGTAAGTATCGTAGTAACTAGGCCGCCCCATACTATCCAGTACTTGGAGGGGCATTCAGCCGAACTCTGTCACTCCTTCCTAGATGCCATGTTTGCTTTTCACACCAGCAACTGGTTAAACGGTCAGGGTTTTTGTTGCAGCCTCATCTGTGCTGTCCCTGCGGTGTACATCTATGTTCTGGTGGACAAAAAGATTATTTTTTTCTTTAAACAATAGATTATTGTGTGAAAAAATAAATTGTTTTTCTGCTTTTTCCATGTTTTTTTGTTTTTACAGGAATTGTTGGAGGTAATTTTCTTTAGAAACATTTTAACCCCTTAATGACCAGAGCTTTTTTCGGTTTTCGCTCGCCTTCTTCCCAGAGCCATAACTTTTTTATTTTTCTGTCAGTATGGCCATGTGAGGGCTTATTTTTTGCGGGAAGAGTTGTGCTTTTCAACGACATCATTGGTGTTACCATGTTGTGTACTTGAAAATTGGAAAAAAATTTCAAGTGCGGTGAAATTGCAAAAAAATGTGCAATCCCACACTTATTTTTTGTTTGCCTTTTTTGATAGGTTCACTAAATTCTAACACTGACCTGCCATTATGATTCTCCAGGTCACTACGAGTTCATAGACACCAAACATGTCTAGGTTCTTTTTTATCTAAGTGGTGAAAAAAAATTCCAAAATTTGCTAAAAAAACAAAATTGCGACATTTTCCGATTCCCGTAGTGTCTCCATTTTTCATGATCTTGGGTTGGGTCAAGGATTATTTTTTGCGCTCCGAGCTGATGTTTTTTAAGGATTCCATTTTGGTAAAGATACGATCTTTTGATCGCCTGTTGTTGCATTTTAATGCAATGTCCCGGCGACCAAAAAAATTTAATTGTCGTTTCGAATTTTTTTTCTTTCTACATCATTTAGCGATTGGGTTAATCCTTTTTTTATTGATAGATCTGGCGATTCTGAATGCGGCATTACCAAATATGTGTATGTGTGATTTTTATTTATTTGTTTTATTTTGAATGGGGCGAAAGGGGGTGATTAAACTTTTATATTTTTTTTATTTTTTTCATATTTTTTAAAACATTTTTTTTTAATTTTGGCATGTTTCAATAGCCTCCATGGGAGACTAGAAGCTGCCACAACTCGATCGCCTCTGCTACATAGAGGCAATGAGCAGATCGCCTATATGTAGCAGAATTACAGCATTGCTGTTGTGAATGTTTTAGAAATGAATTCTGAGCAGAAGCTCCCTCTGGTGGTTACAAATAGTACTGAACCATTCAATGAGGATTGGCAATCAGGAATCACAGACTGGCTGGATATAAGGGAGGTTTCCCCCCATCATGGTTGCCGGTGATCAATTGTTCTTGTCTCAACTGTGGTTCCTGGTTCACTTGGAAGCTTGCTGAGTCTTGCCTCTTCTCCTGCTCTCAGATAAGATATTTTCTGTTTTCTGTTTTTGTGCTTACCATTTGCATATTTCTCTGCATTTCTGTGAGGTTAGCCAGGTTCCCCCCCCCAGGGGGCTTGGTCTCCTCTCGGTTCCTCTGGAGCCACTGTTATTTGTTCATTTGCCTTTTCCAGTTTTTTCAGTGGCTGCGGCTTAGTTTTGTTACACCAGAGAGCTGATTTAGGTGTTAGAGGTCGCATTGGCATTTTTTAGGGTTTTTTTGGATTGCAGTGAGTATCCTTTCTATCCTTTTCTGTCTAGGCAGATTGGGCCCCAGCGTTTGCTCATACTATTTTCTGTCTGTGTCTGTATTTCCTCTTGTCTAACCGCCATTACATGTTTGGGGGCTTCCTATGTTCTTTGGGGATCTGCTCCGGGGCAGATAGCTTTCCTCTTTCTATCTTTAGGTGTAGTTAACCTCTCAGGCTGTGACGAGGCGTCTAGGACCAACGTAGGAACGCTCCACGGCTGCCTTTAGTTGTGGTGGTTAGTCAGGGTACTGCAATCCAGTAGATTCCAACCTCTCTGGTGTATTGCCATTTTTGCCTGCTCTCCTCAGCTACCAAATCATAACACATTGCTATGAGCGCCGACCACCGGGTGGCGATCATAGCAATGCCTCATCAACAACCATAGAGGTTTCTATGAGACCTCAGGCTCAGGTTGTTATGGCAACGCATCACTGACCCCCGATCACGTGACGGGGGTCAGCGATGCGCGTATTTCCGGCCCGGTGGCCAGAAGTGCTGGTTGAAGCCCGCTGTCAGCGTTTCACAGTGGGGTTTAACTAGTTAATAGGCGCAGGCTGATCGCGATTCCACCTGAGCCTAGTGTGGGCACATGGCAGCTGTTCGAAACAGCTGACATGTCGCGGCATTGATGCGGACTCACCGCCGGAGTCAAACGGGGGATCTGACCGTGGATGTACTATCCCGTCCAACGTCAGAAAGGGGTTAATATCTGTTTTTTTTCTGGAGTTTTTCTTGTAATATAGGAAAGCCTAAGGCCAGAAATAAACCCCATAAATCACTGTACATGGAGACTTTGGGATCAGATCATTTCTATCTGTTGTGTTTGTGGAAACAGAAAATCTTTTCTAAAAGCCTCAAACTTCTGTGTGTGATTCAGAGCTGAGATCTAAAGACAAAAAAACCTGACTGGCACTTCCAGACTAATGTGAACTAGGTGCAAACCAAAGGGAGCTACCCCCATGTAAAACATACAAAAAAAGGCTGCACTCAAGCATACTGAAGCATGACAACAATACATGAAATTTTGAATAGCAATATGGCTTTGGAGTATAAGGAAAAATTTGAGACGCTTAGTATAAACATTTGGCCAAACATTTTAAAGCCCACCAACCATCGTAAAGGTGGTCTCAATTCTGGTGAGTCCCTGACCTAATGTGAACATACCTCTATTAGGCTGATATCTGAATTTCTGGGTGAATATGCACCTCTGTCAGTAATGCCTGCATTTATGGTAAAGTAGGGACCTGGTGTAATTAAAATCACCACCTGTGGGGGCGGAGTGCTCGGTCAGTAAGCCAACATTCAAAAGACAAAAAACCTGACTGGCACATCCAGACTAATGTGAACTAGGTGCAGAGCTGAGATCTAACGTGATAGAAGATTACAGTGCGGGGAAGACGGGAAACCTTCATATAGACGCCGGCGGTGATGGAGTCAGTGACCAACTCTGGACAAATATGTCTCTAGAGCCGTAGTAGAAAATGAAGATGTCGTCCTCATCATGAAGTAGTTATTTCTCATGTCACGTGTAATGAATATCTCCTGCAGTGTTACTAATGCCGATTCCAGGGTCGGTAAATGAGAGGAGAATTAGCGTTATGGAAGATGAGTCTATGAGGAACGTATTCAGCTGCCGACTCTGAGGAAGAAACTGCTTGTTGTCTGTGGCCTAAATATATAGGTTTTATTAGTAGATGTAAAGAAGAAAACTAAATCCTGTAAATAATAAACCTCCTCATATGTTTACCTTATTATCTCCAGTAATTGTATTATTACAGGATTCTTATGATGTTACATCGTCTCATCTTCTTCTCATTCAGGTCTCTACAACATCGGATCCTCTCAGTGAAGATCTTCTATAGAAGAGAACTTTCCTGATTTACCCATCAAAGATGGATATGAACAGAGACAAGATGGCGGAGAGGATATTACACCTCACCCTAGAGATCCTCTTCCATTTCACTGGAGAGGTGAGAGATTCTGATGACGTCACATTACATCATTCTTATCTATGGGAATAACGGACAGAACTGGAGAGGTGAGGACTCTGGAAATGTCTGTAGTGAGATTTATTAATGTGTCTCTCCATTACCAGGATTACACAGTGGTGAAGAAGACCTCTAGTGATTGTTGTCAGGACCCTGTGTCTGAGGGATGGGGAAGACCCCTGAGCCCAATCACGGGGCCTCCACCTCACCCCCTGATCCATGAGGACATCAATGACCAGAAGATCCTAGAACTCATCTACAAGATGATTGAGCTGCTGACTGGAGAGGTGACAGTGCTGGGAATGCTGTGACATTATACAGTAACGCTATGAAGGGATCGGGGGATGACGGTATCATTGTATGTGTCAGGTTCCTATAAGGTGTCAGGATGTCGCTGTCTATTTCTCCATGGAGGAGTGGGAGTTGTTGTGAATGGGTTTGAGATAAGTTCTGAGCGGGGGCTCCCTCTGGTGGTTAAAGCGGTACTAGTGAGGATTGTGAGGACTGGGAATCAGGTGTTACTGATTGGTCTTATTTAAGGGAATCATTTTCCCATCAGGGTTGCCGGTGATCAATTGTTCTGGTCTGAATCCTTCTTTCCAGTTTCCCTTGTAGCCTGCTGTGTCGTGTCTGCATCTCCTGCTATCAGATAAGACAATTTCTTATTTTGTGTTTTTGCTATATTTTTTTGCATTTGGTCCTGCACTTCTGTGGGGGCCTTCTGGGTCCCCTCCGGGGGCTTTTGCCCTCTCAGTTTAGTTCAGCCACTGTGTTTTGTACTTTTGCTTTTTCCAGTTTTTTCAGTGGCTGCTGTTTTTGTTACACCAGAGAACTAATTCAGGTGGTAGAGGTCGTTGTTGTGAATGGGTTTGAGATGAGTTCTGAGCAGAGGCTCCCTCTGGTGGTTACAAGCGGTACTAGTGAGGATTGGGAATCAGGTGTTACTGATTGGTCTTATTTAAGGGAATCATTTTCCCATCAGGGTTGCCGGTGATCAATTGTTCTGGTCTGAATCCTTCTTTCCAGTTTCCCTTGTAGCCTGCTGTGTCGTGTCTGCATCTCCTGCTATCAGATAAGACAATTTCTTATTTTGTGTTTTTGCTATATTTTTGCTTTTTGTCCTGCACTTCTGTGGGGGCCTTCTGGGTCCCCTCCGGGGGCTTTTGCCCTCTCAGTTTAGTCCAGCCACTGTGTTTTGTAGTTTTGCTTTTTCCAGTTTTTTCAGTGGCTGCTGTTATTGTTACACCAGAGAACTAATTTAGGTGGTAGAGGTCGTGTGATCTCAGGTGATTTTGAAATTAGTAGAGTTGGTGTTTTTTCAGGGTTTTCTGGGATTGCAGTAAGTACCCTTCCTGTCCTTTTCTATTTAGATAGTTTGGGCCCCAGCGTTTGCTCATACTATTTTCTTTCTGTGTCAGTATTTCCTCTTGTCTAACCGCCATTACATGTTTGGGGGCTTTCTATTATCTTTGGGGTTCTGCTCCGGGGCAGAAAAGCTTTCCTATTTCTATCTTTAGGTGTAGTTAGTTTCTCAGGCTGTGACGAGGCGTCTAGGACCATCGTAGGAACGCTCCACGGCTGCCTCTAGTTGTGGTGGTTAGTCAGGGTACTGCAATCCCATAGATTCCAACTTCTCTGGTGTATTTCCTTTTTTACCTGCACTCCTCAGCTACCGTAACATAACAGTATCACCGGACATAAAAATTGTATGGTACTCACAGAAGGGAAAAAATATTTTGAAGGAAGAAAAGTTGTCAGAGATATTTTTCTGTTTGTTGCATTTTTTTTTTCCTCTGTATCTCTGGTGCTGGGGAGGATCTTTTCTCCCAATGGAGTTTGCACAGTTGTCTGGCCGTGTGGATCAGCTTGCCACTGAGGTTCGGAGTATTGCTGCATATCTTGCTAGGTTGCCTGTTGTGAACCTAGGATCCCATGCCAGATTTGTTTTTAGGGGATCGAGCTAAGTTTCAGAATTTCAAAAATATTGTAAATTGTTTCTTGCCTTAAAATCTAAGTCCTCAGGAAACGCAGCGCAGCAGGTTCAAATTGTCATCTCTCTCCTGCGCGGCGATCCTCAGGATTGGGCTTTTTCCCTGACACCTGGGGATCCTGTTTTGAGTGATGTTGATGCATTTTTTCAGGCTTTGGGGTTATTGTACGATGAGCCTAATGTCACTGATCAAGCTGAAAAAGCCTTGTTGGCATTAAATCAGGGGCTTGATGACGCTGAGTTATACTGTCAGAGATTCCGTAGGTGGGCAGTCCTGACCAAATGGAATGACGACGCTCTGGCGGCCCTTTTCCGGAAGGGTCTGTCGGATAATGTAAAGGATGTTATGGTGGGATTCCCTGTCCCCTCTGGTCTCAATGATTCTATGTCATTAGCGATTCAAATTGACAGACGTTTGCGTGAGCGGAGAAGTATGCGTGGAGTGGTGTTGCCTTGTGAGCCAGCTGCTGAGCCCATGCAGTGTGATGGAGTGGTGTCTGGGGCACAGCGTCATGAGTTTCGAAAGCGCAATGGGTTATGTTTCTACTGTGGTGATGCCTCTCATGCTATTTCAGTCTGCCCTAAGCGGGGAAGACGTTTTGCACGCTCAGTTGTCTTGGGTAGTGTTCAGACTAAGTTTTTATTAACTGTCACTCTGATATGCTCTCTGTCCTCATTTTCTGCTCAGGCTTTCGTTGATTCTGGAGCAGCTATTAACCTGATGGATTATGATTTTGCTAAACGTTGTGGATTTCCCTTGATACCCCTACAGAAGTCTATTCCCCTACTGGGGATCGATTCTACCCCTTTGGCTGAGAATAAACCCCAGTTTTCTACTCAGGTGATAATGAGGGTTGAACCTGATCACCAGGAGTGCTGCAAATTTTTGGTTCTATATAATCTGCATGACATTATCGTGCTGGGTTTCCCTTGATTACAGTCTCATAATCCTGTTTTGGATTGGAAATCTGTGTCTGTAACCAGTTGGGGCTGCCAATGTGTTAATACCAACACTCCTGTTTTTTCTGCCTCCCCCAGGCTGAGGATGTTCCTGACTTTTTGTTTGATTTTTCTGATGTGTTTAGCGAAAGTAAATCTGCATCCTTACCTCCCATAGGAGCTATGACTGCGCTATTGAATTAGTGCCAGGTAGTAAATTCCCTAAGGGTCGCCTTTTTAACTTGTCTGTACCTGAACATGACGCTATGCGGTCTTATATCAAGGAATCATTGGAGAAGGGTCATATCAGACCATCCTCTTCACCCTTAGGTGCCGGTTTTTTCTTTGTGGCCAAAAAAGATGGTTCATTAAGGCCGTGTATTGATTATCGTCTCTTGAACAATATTACTGTGAAATATCAATACCCGTTACCCTTGATTTCTGACCTGTTTTCCAGGGTGAAAAACGCTACTTGGTTTACCAAGCTTGACCTCAGGGGGGCGTATAACCTTATTCGCATTAAGCACGGGGATGAATGGAAGACGGCATTTAACACCCCTGAAGGGCATTTTGAGTACCTTGTGATGCCCTTTGGGCTCACTAATGCTCCTTCCGTCTTCCAGTCCTTCATGAATGACATTTTCAGGGATTTTGTGGACAAGTTTCTGATTGTTTATTTGGATGATATCTTGATTTTTTTCTAATGACTGGGACTCTCATGTGAAACATGTTCGAACTGTATTCCAGATTTTGAGAGAGAATGCTCTGTATGTGAAGGGATCAAAGTGTCTTTTTGGCGTACAGAAGATCTCATTTCTGGGATTCATTTTGTCCCCATCTGTTATTGAAATGGACCCGGTCAAGGTTCAGGCCATCTGTGATTGGGTCCAACCTACTTCATTAAAGGCTCTTCAGAGATTTTTGGGTTTTGCCAATTTTTATCGTAAATTTATTGGTAATTTCTCTGTTATTGTTAAACCATTAACTGATTTGACCAGAAAGGGTTCTGATGTGGTGAATTGGCCTCCTGAGGCAGTCTCTGCATTTCAGGAACTTAAGCAGAGATTCACTTCTGCTCCTGTTCTACGGCAGCCTGATGTTTCTCTGCCATTTCAGGTGGAGGTTGATGCCTCTGAAATTGGGGCAGGTGCCGTTTTGTCCCAAAAAGATCCAGAGACCTCTAAAAGTAACCTTGTGCCTTTTTCTCTCGAAAATTTTCTCCTACTGAACGTAATTATGACGTGGGTAATCGGGAGTTATTGGCCATGAAGTGGGCTTTTGAAGAGTGGAGACATTGGCTGGAGGGAGCCAAACATCAGGTGGTGGTCCTTACGGACCATAAGAATCTGGTCTATCTGGAATCTGCCAAGCGACTCAATCCTAGACAGGCCAGGTGGGCCTTGTTTTTCACACGTTTTAATTTTGTGGTTTCCTTTCTTCCTGGCACTAAGAATGTTAAGGCGGATGCCCTCTCGAGGAGTTTCCTTGCGGACTCTCCTGAGCTATCTGATCCCTCTGTTATTTTGAAGGAGGGTGTAGTTCTTTCCGCCATCTCGCCCAATTTGAGACTTGCTCTGGAGGGGTGTCAGGAGGATAGGCCCGAGCGCTGCCCTGTTGGAAAATTGTTTGTCCCGGACCAATGGAAAAAGAGTGTGATGTCTGAGATTCATTGTTCCGCATTGGCTGGGCATCCCGGAATTTTTGGTACCAGAGACTTGGTTAGTCGGT
>JARQOD010011232.1:0-24228 GCA_033576555.1 Oophaga sylvatica
TTAGCACACATATACTCAGAATTGTATGTTTAAAACAAATAAAAAATACATAAAATTACATGGTTAAAATGGGGGAAAACAATGTACATTTCATTGGGTTTCTGTGATTTCACTGAAGCCGCATTAAATTAGCGGCATAACAGTATGTAAAGGTAAGAATTTAAAAAAAAGTATATATAAAATGTACAATGACAAAATTAAATATATATAGTGCTCATGTAAACTTCTTTCTTTTGCATTTAAAAATACTTTTCTTTTGATCCATTAAATTCATTTTTGGAAAGCCTGCGAGAAAATCTCGCAAGTCGTAAAAAACATGTTACAATTTTCACACACGCGACTAAATCGCATCTTTGAAGGAAAATCGGATGCCAGAAGGATTGTGAGTTTTTTTTTTGATCCATTGTCCCCCGTCAAAAACGGACCCGTTTTTTTGGGGTTTGTGTGACTCCACCAAATTTTGCAAAAAATTAAAAACAACTAGGGGCAAAATTTCACACCTGTAGGTTAATTAAAGGGTGTAAATCGTAAAAAAAAACCTTTTTTTTTTACAACAAATTTACACCTTAATTAACCCCTACGGGTGTAAAAATTTTGCACACATGTCTTTTTAAAATTTTTGGAAACAGATAGCAAACCATGAAAAGCATGGTTTAACCCTATTACACCAAGTCATTTCATGTCGGGTGCTTCTGTCTTTTCACGAAGCCCTTTCCCCCCGGAAATTTGAATAAGGAATTTTACTATTGAATGTATAACTATACATTATGTAATAATATTCACAATGACAGATTTAATAAAAATGTTTTCTATGTGTTATATTTTGTTTACAAGGAAAGAAGGGGTTTTTTTTTATTTTTCGATATTGTTCCCATAGACTTACAGGACTTCCGGTATCGGGATCGGTATCGCCGATATTTAGTGATATCGGCGATACCATTTTCCCATTCCCCCAAATTTAGGGTACGGAAAGTATCGTCAACTCTAAAGGGACCACTTTGGTTTTGAGAGGGGTTTCGGGAGGTACCGCTCCCCCGACCCTTCGAAACTGAAAGTCAGGGTGTAAGAGGGGACAGGGGCTGATCGCATACGGTTCCCTGAACCGATCCAAATCAGGGGTCCTGGAGGTGGGCAATCCTTTTCCCACTCGCACCTCTTGAAAAGGGGGGGTCTGGGCAAGACGGGATTTGCTTTCCTGGGTGAGACCAATTCCCGAGCCGGGGATGACCCCCTCTGATTTTTTGTAAGGCAACAGGAAGAGGGGAATGAACTGGGGCCCTTATGGCTCGCCCAAAAAAACGCCCCGGTCCGGGATGGGTTTAAAATCCGGTTTTTTTAAAGGGCCCTTTTTGGGAAACCTTTTGGGCCCCCTTTGACTGAGGTGTTTTAAAGAGTGCCCTTTTCCCGGGTGCCTTTCCCCCTCAATGAGATCAGCCCATTACCTATCAAAGGGGAAGACTCTCCCGTTTTGAGAACGGGTGCCCCATAGCCTTCCAATGTGGCCGGGAACTGGAAAGGGGCTTTTTAAACGGCGGGTAAAGTTTGCCCCCCCACCTTTGGGGGGCTCGCACTGCTCTGTTCCACCCCCCCAATTTTTTAGTGCGTGCTCGGGTCCGAAGGCGTGAGCAGGCAGGGCGGGCCCGGAAGGGTACTTGCGCCCCTTAAATCAAGAAAAGGCCTTTGACCGGTGAATCACGATACCCTGCTGTCCTTTTGAGGTAGGGTCTGCCGGGATTTTTAAAATTGGTTAAACCTTATACCGGGGGCTAGACTTTCCCCCCGGGAAAGGTTTTGGTTTTGGTCCCCCTTTTGAGGTGAGTTCCGGGTCCCCGGGGTTTCCCGAGCCCACTTTTTTAGGGGTTTCCGATCTCCCTTTTTAGGAGGGTAAATCGTGCCCGTTGGGGGAGTGGGGAGGGACCCGGAGCCGGGGCCACTCGAGGGGGTACGACGCTACGACGTCCCCTCTTTTTGTCCTCGAGAGGGGCGGATTGGGTCATGTCTGAGGTCAACCACCGGAGGCGCCGGGGCATTCCCAAACCGGAAAAAGGGGAAAGTCCTGCTGGAGGGGGGGATCCTAGTTTTGATCTCCCGGGCAAAACCCCCAGGGCCCCAACCCCCGCCAAAATCCGCATCGAAATTTGGCCCCGGGGGCTACCCCCCCAAAATTGGGGGGGCAACTTTAAAATCGCCGCCCAAAAGGTGACCAGTGGAAGGGGGTTGGGCTTTAACCCTGAGGGGAAAAGGGCAACTTGGGCCCAAAAGGGTTCTGCTTCCCTTGTTTAAAATACCGGGGGATGTCTGCGTCTTCCCGAGCCTCTCGACACGGGTCTATACCTTTTCTTTCCCGCTGTTATGGGAACAGGCTTTAAACCCAATTTGAGAAGGTCACGTACCGCCAGGGACTAGGGGGGTTGGGTAGTCAACCCGTGGTTTTCTAAAACACCTTTCTTAGACAATGTTGCCAAACCTCTATTAAAGGGCCCCCTCCTGGGGTATTCTCCCAGGGGTTTTTTTCGGCCTTTCTTCCGAATGGGAGACGGGGGGCATAAGGACCGCCACACCGCAGGGACATCTCCCGGTATGCACCCCGTTTCTAAAAGGTGATCCCCCGGGTGGGGTCTGGGAAGGGGGGAAATCAGGACCATGTCGGGGAAAATTCCTTGACACGGGGTTCGTTGACCCTTTCCAGAACCCCCGGGTGCCAAGGATTCCCCGGGCCGGATCTGGGGGGTTTGGGGTTTGGGGTTTTTAAAATTTCCCAAAGGGGACCCCCTTGAATTTTTGGGACGGGCCTGGCCGTTTTTTCCATGGGAGGCTGTATGTAAGGAAAACCTGAATCGGGAGCTCCGTGATGGGTTTCCCCGTGAGGATGTGGGCACATGTTTGGGAAAAAATGGGCATTTCCCCCTTCGTTCCCTTTTAAAACAGGGGGCAAAAACAGGTGGTGCTTCCATAGGGGGCCACTGGCTCCCCTTTTTTAAACCGGAGTGGGGTTATGGGCATTCAGATCCTGGGGGGGCCCAAACGGAGCACTTATTTCCCGTTAGTGATCATTTCCACACTTGGGGTGCACGTGTTATTTCCCCCGCAGCGGAAAGTCCTCCCCCAGGTGAGGTGGTTTAAAAATCTTTGGGGACCTGGGGAAGGTGCCCTTTTGAGTTCAGAGGGGCCAAGGGGCCCCTTGGCTTTGGGGGGGTTTTTCCTTAACGTCCTTAAGGAGAGCGGTCTGTGTGAGATTTTTAGGTAAATAAGGGGTTTTGGGTTTGAGGGAAAAAAAATAGGGTCAGATGGGACAGGGGGGGGCCCGTTTAGGGGTAGCAGAATTTTTTTTTGATAAGCAGTAAGTAGGGGTAGGTGGGGGGAGGTAGGGGGTTTTTGGGGCAGTTTTTTTCTTTTAGGGGGAGATTTAGTTTGGTGAGGACAGGTGCGGTGTTTTTTGTTAGGGGGCGGGGCCTCTTTGGGGCTCCTTTCCCGTGGGGGCTGGTGTGTGGGACATTAGCTTTTTGTTTTGTAAATTCAGGAAAAAAGGATATTGGGCGCAGGCGCGAACGGGCCTGCAAGATGTGGCATGTCAGTGTAAATGTTTAAAGTTGGGTTTAAGCAAAATGTGGTTAATGAATGTAATGTGGGTAAATAATTAAGATGTTTTTGTGTGGTACTGTTAATGAAAGTTTTTATATAAGTTAAATAGTTTAAATTTTTGGGGGGGTTGTTTAGGTTGGGGGGGTGTTTTTTGGGGGGGGAGGCTGGAACCTGCCAGGGACCCAAAAATTTTCTAAGGGCATAAACTTTCATGGCCCCATCAATTTTGCTGTGAAAGGCATAAATCATGGACTGTGGTGGGTGAGGGAAAAAAAAGGAAAAAAAAAAAAAAAAAAAAAAAAATAATAAAAAAAAAAAATTCCATATCTTAGTGATATAGTAGTGTATTATAGCGTTTTTAATTGGGTTTTGTTTTATTAGGCCAGGTGAGGCCTTTTTTTTTTTTTTTTGGGAGGGGCTGATTGTGTGTCTGTGAGGTGGTGCAAATTTTTTTTTATTCCCCATATTTTAAATTTTTTTAATGAAATTCCCTCTGGGGGTCCTTTGGAGCTGCAATAGTTCTGAAGGGGGAGAAAGGCTAAGGGCTCTGGACTTTTTTGGGTTTTAATTTTGTTTTGAAACTGGTTTCTTTTGTTTCTGTTTTTTATCTTTGCAATGTTCATTTATTACATTAGAAATGTATTAGGATGATTGTTTAAATTTTTTTTTTAATAAAAAGAGCTACAGGATGAACCAGGATCAGAATTAATGTTAACCCGTGACGCACCAGCAGAATAGTGAGGCCCTCTGGAGTAAATACAGGGTGAAAATCGGATCTGTAATGTGTTGTGAATGGGTTTGAGATGAGTTCTGAGCGAGGGTCCCTCTGTGGGTTCAACGGGAATGAAGATTGTAGGACTGGGGGTCAGGTGTTACTGACTGGGCTTAAAATAAGGGGTCATTTTCCCATCAGGTTTCCGTGATCATTGTTCTGGGCTGAATCCTTCTTTCCAGTTCCCCTTTTGCCTGCTGTGCGTGTCTGCATCTCCTGCAACAGAAAGACTTTTTCTTTTTTTTGTTTTTTGTGCTTGATTTTTGCATTTTTCCTGCACTTCTGGGGGGGCCTTCGGGTCCCCCCCGGGGGGGGGGCTTCTGCCCTCTCATTTAGTTCACCACTGAGTTTTTTTTCTTTTGCTTTTTCCATTTTTTTCAGGGGCTGCTTTTTTTGATTTTGTTACACCAGAGAACTAATTTAGGTGGTAAGGTCGTGTGATCCAGGTGATTTTTAAATTTTAAAAGTTGGGGTTTTTCAGGGTTTTTTGAATTGCAGTAATGCCCCCTATCCTTTTCCATTTAGATAGTTTGGGGGCCCCCGCGTTTGCTCATTCTATTTTCTTTTTTGTTCTGAATTTTTCCTTTTTTTACCCCACTCCTCAGCTACCGTAACATAACAGTAACACCGGGGCCCAAAAATGAAAATTGAATGGTACTCACAAAGGGGAAAAAAAATTGTGAAAGAAAAGGTTGTAGAGATATTTTTTTTGTTTGTTGCATTTTTTTTTTTTTTCCCTCTTACTCTGGGTGCTGGGAGGATCTTTTCTCCCCAAAGGAGTTTGCACAGTTTCTGGCCGTGTGGATCAGCTTGCCACTGAGGTTCGGAGTATTGCTACCCATCTTGCTAGGGTTTCCTGTTGGGAACCTAGATCCCCATGCCAGATTTGTTTTTTAGGGGATCGGCTAATTTCAAAATTTTAAAATAATTTTTAAATTGTTTTTTGCCTTAAAATCTAAATCCTCAGGGAACGCAGCACAGCAGGTTCAAATTGTCCCCTCCCTCCTGGAGGGGATCCCCGGGTTGGGCTTTTTCCCTGACACCTGGGGGTCCTGTTTGATTATGTTGATGCTTTTTCAGGCTTTGGGGGGTTTTTGTACATGAGCCTAATGTCACTGATAAGCGAAAAACCCTTTTTGGCATTAAATCAGGGCTTGATACGCTGAGTTAAACGTCAGAGATTCCGTAGGTGGGGAGCCGACCAAATGGAGACGAAGCTTTGGCGCCTTTTTTCCGGAAAGGGTTGTCGGAAAATGTAAAGGATTTATGGTGGATTCCCTGCCCCCCTCGGGTCTCAATGATTCTATTCATTACGTTTCAAATTTGGAAACGTTGGTGAGGGGAGAAGAGCGGGGAGGGGGGTTTTTCCTTTGTGACCCATTTTTTAAACCCATGCAGTGTGATGGAGTGGGGTCTGGGCAAGCGTCAGATTTCGAAAGCGCAATGGGTTATTTTCACTGTGGGGGGGCCTCTCATGCTATTTCAGTCTGCCCCAAGGGGGAAGACGTTTTGCACCTCAGTTTCTTGGGGAGTGTTTAACTAAGTTTTTTTTTAAAATGTCACTCTGATATGCCTCTGTCCTCATTTTTTGCTCAGGCTTTCTTGATTCTGGGGCAGCTATAAACCTGGGGGTTATGATTTGCTAAAAGTTTTGGGGTTCCCCGAACCCCTACAGAAGTCTATTCCCCACTGGGATCGATTCACCCCTTGGCGAAATAAACCCCATTTTCTACTCAGGTGATAATAGGGGTTGAACCTGACACCAGAGTCTGAAAATTTTTGGGTTAAAATATAATCTGCAGACTTTATCGGCGGTTTCCCCTTGGTTTACAGTCTCTAACCCTTTTTTTTGGGGATTGGAAATCTGTTTTTGAAACCAGTTGGGGGCCCAATTTGTTAAAAACCAACACTCCTTTTTTTTTCTGCCTCCCCCCAGGCGAGGATTTTTCCTGACTTTTTTTTTTGTTTTTCTGATGTGTTTAGCGAAAAAAAATCTGCATCCTTACCTCCCCATGGGAGCTTGCTGCGCTATTGAATTATTGCCGGTATAAATTTCCCCTAAAGGGGCCCCTTTTTAACTTGTCTGTGACCGAACATATGCTATCGGTCTTATATCAAGGAATCATTGGGGGGGGCAATCGACCATCCTCTTCCCCCTTATCCCGGGGTTTTTTTCTTTGGGGGCCAAAAAAAGATGGTTCTTTGGGCCGTGTATTATTAGCTCTTGAAAAATATTACTGGAAATATCAATACCCGTTACCTTGATTTCTGCCCTTTTTTCCAGGGTGAAAAACGCTACGGGTTTTCCCAAAGCTTGACCTCAGGGGGCGTATAACCTTATCGCATTAAGCACGGGATAATGGAAAAAGGCATTTTAACACCCCCGAAAGGGGGATTTTGAGTACCTTGTGAGCCCCTTTGGGGTCACTAAAAGCTCCTTTTCCCTCTTTCCTCCTTCATGAATGCATTTCAGGGATTTTGTGGATAAATTTCTATTGTTTATTTGGATAATCTTGAATTTTTCTAAGATGGACCTCATGTAAACATTTTCAACTGTATCCAATTTTGAGAGAGAAGCTCTTTTGTAAGGGGTCAAAGTTCTTTTTGGCGCAAAGATCTCATTTCTGGATTCATTTTTGTCCAAAATCTTTTATTGAAATGGACCCGCCCAAGGGTTCGGGCCATCTGTGATTGGGCCCCCAACCATTTCATTAAAGGCTTTTCAGAGTTTTTTTGGGTTTTGCCAATTTTTTATCGTAAATTTTTTGGTAATTTCTCTTTTAAATTTTTTAAACCCCTTAACAAAATTTTGACCAAAAAAGGGTTTCTGTTTGGGGGAAATTTGGGCCTCCTAGGCAGTCTCCTTTCGGGAAACTTAAGCAGAGATTCACTTCTGTTTTCCTTTTCTACGGCACCCTTTATGTTTCTCGGGGCCATTTCAGGTGGAGGTTAAATGCCTAAAAATTTGGGGCAGGTGCCGTTTTTTTCCCAAAAAAAACCGAGACCCCTAAAAAAACCCCTTTTGTCCCTTTTTTCCCCTTCTTCAAAAATTTCTCCTACTGAACGAAATTTATGACGGGGGGGAAAATGGGGGTTTTTGGGGGCCATAAAAGTGGCCTTTTGAAGAGTGGAGACTTTGGGCTGGAGGGAGCCAAACATCAGGTGGGGGCCCTTTTCCTGACCATAAGAATCTGGTTTATCTGAACTCCCCAACGACTCAACCCTAGACGGGCCCCGGGTGGGCCTTTTTTTTCCCCCTTTTAAAATTTTGGGGTTTTCCTTTTCCCTTTCCGGGCACTAAAAATTTTTAAGGCGGATGCCCTCTCGGGGAAGTTTCCCTTTTTCGGACTTTTCCTGAGTTATCTAAATCCTTCGTTTTTTTTTGAAAGAGGGTGTATTCTTACCGCCATCCTCGCCCAAATTTTAAAGACTTCCTGGGGGGTTTCAGGGGGATGGGCCCAAAGGCGCTCCCCTTTTGGAAAAAAATTGTTTTTTCCCGGGACCAATGAAAAAAGATTTTGTAAATTCTAGTTTCCCATTGTTCCCCCTTTGGGCGGGGCCCACCCTTTGGAATTTTTGGTACCAAGACGGGGTTTAGTGGGCCCTTTTTGGTGGCCAAACCTTTGTCTCGTGTGTCGGGGGAATTTTGGGTGCGTCCCTGGGGATTGCTCTCGTTTCCCAAAAACCTTGCCTCGCTCTAGGGGTTTGTTGATGCCATTGCCTGTGCCCAAAAAACCAGGGACCCATATCTCGGGGGTTTTTCATTTCCGATCTTCCTTTTTTCTCAGAAAAATGACCACCACTGGAAATTTTTGTGATATTTTTTTCCAAAATGATACTTTTTTGTGCCATTACCTAATTGCCTTCCTCCTCTGAATTGGTGCCGTTTTTTCCTTCACCCACGGGGTTCTTTTACAGGGCCCCATTCCTGAAACATTGTGTCGACAGGGGAGCCCATTTGTTTCCAGATTTTGGGGGCCCTTTTTTTTCTAAACGGGTGTTCAATTTCTTTCTCCTGGGCTTTTCATCCCAGACCAATGGAAAAAAACCCTGGAGAAAAAACCCCAAACTTTGGGAAGATTTATCAAGATGTTTTGGGGGCTGCTAAACGGGATGACTGGGCCCTTTTTTTTTCCCTTTTGGCTGAGTTTCCCTTTTTAAATAATGGGGCCTACCCTTTTGCCCACTTTGATGTCTCCTTTTTTCCTGTAACCCGGGGTTTTTTCCCCCCTCGTTTTTCCCTTTCGGGAAGCCCAAAAAGTTTCTGCCCTGTCCAGGGTTAAACTCGTTGTTGAGCGTATCCAACAGTTTTTGGGACCAGGTAGTGGAGGTTGTCCCTTTTCTCGGAGAAGGCCCAGCGGTTTGCAAACCCGGGCATGGGAAACTGATGGTCCTGGGTTTTAAAATTTGGGGGAAAAACTTGGGCCGGGGGTTGTCCTCAAAGAAAATTTTCCTATGAGAGTACATCTCCAAAATTTAAGCCTAGGTTCATTGGACCTTTTATAAATAAATGGAAAATTTTTAAAATCCTGTTTTTTTTTCCCTTTTGGGCCTTTTTCCAGGGAAAATTTAAAAATCCATAACGTTTCCACAAGCCCTTGTTGAAGAGGTTTTTTTGACCCCCAGGGTTTCCGCTGCTGTGCCTCCTGCCCCCCTGTTTTGGGGGGGGCAATCTGGAGTAGGGGTTTGAAAAAATATTGGTTTCTCTTTTTTCCCAAAGACGAAAACCCAGAAATTGGTTTTAAATGGGAGGTTATGGTCAGGAAACAATTCTGGGTGTTTTTTTCCGACAACCATCCCTGGGAGACTTATCCGTGGCTAACATAGAACTCACCCCTGACCGACCTGGTTCCCTCAAAGGGGGGGTTCGGTGACCCCCCCCCCCTAAAGGGGGGGGGTTACTGTTGTAAAGGGGTTTTTGAGATGAGTTCTGAGGGCAAGCCCCCCGGTGGTTAAAAACGGAACTAGTGAAGATTGTGGGGCTGGGAATCAGTGTTACTGACTGGTTTTTAATATAAGGGAGTCTTTTTCCCCCATCAGGGTTGCCGGGGATAAATTTGGGTTCGGTCTGAACCCTTTTTTCCCCATTTTCCCTTGTAGCCGCTGTGTCGTGCCTCATCTCCTGCTTCCCAGATAAAACATTTTCTTTTTTTTGGTTTGTGCAATATTTTTGCATTTTGTCCTCACTTCTGGGGGGGGCCTTAAAGGGTCCCCCCCGGGGGGGTTTTTGGGGCCCCCTCATTTTGGGTTTCCCACCACTGAGTATTGTACTTTGCTTTTTTTTCCCGGGTTTTTTAGTGGCTGCTGTTTTTTATTTTGGTTTTCAACCCCAAAAACTAATTTAGGTGGTAAAAGGGCGGTTTATTTTCAAAGGGGATTTTGAAATTAGTAAGTTGGTGTTTTTTTTAGGGTTTTTTTGGGATTGCATAAAATGCCCTTCCTGCCTGTTCTATTTAGAAAGTTTTGGGCCCCCGCTTTGCTTTATCTATTTTTTTTCTGTGTCAGTATTTTTCCGTTTTTAAACCCGCACTCCTCAGCACCGTAACATAACATTTAAAGTATGTACAAAATGACTGCACCAGCAAAAAAGTGAGTGCAGGGTCTGGGTAAAAATACAGGATGGAACCCCAGGATCAGTAATGTAATGTATGACAAAAAGTTTACCGCACCAGCAGAATATGAGTGCATCTCTGGGTATAATACAGGATGTAAATCCCGGATCATTTAAAGTAATGTATGTCCAAAAGTGACTGCACCAGCAGAATATGAGTGCGCTCTGGAGTATAATACAGGAGGGAACTCAAAGGGTCAGTAATGTAAAAGTATGTACCCAATGACTGCACCAGCAGAATAGTGATTTCAAACTCTGGGGTATAAAATAGGTGGGAACCTTTAGGATTAGTTTTGGTTTTGGGATGGGACACAGTGACTGCACCACAGAATAGTGGTTTCAGGCCCCTGGAGGGTAATAAAAGGGGGTAACTCAGGATCAGAAAAGTAAAAGTATGTAAAACAGTGGACCGGGGGGGGGGGACCAGAATAGTAGTGCAACTCCCGGGAAAAAAACAGGATTAACCAGGGTCAGTAAAAAATTTTCTGTACACAGTACTGCACCCACAGAATGTGAGCAGCTCTGGATAAAAATACAGGTTGTAACTCGATCAGTAATGTAATGTATGTAAAACAGTGGGCTGCACCAGCAGAATAGTAGTGCAGCCTTGGGGTATAAAACAGTTTTTAACCAGGATCAGGAATGTAATGTAAGTTTCACAGTGAAAGCACCAGCAAATATTTAGTGCAGCCAGGGGGAAAAAAAATACAGGAGGGACCAGGACAAATAATTAATGTCGTACACAGTACTCACCAGCGAAAAAAGGGGTGCAAACTCCGGATATAATACAGGTTTTAACTCAGGATCAGTAAAAGGGAATGTAAATTTCACAAATGACCGCACCCCGCAAATGTGAGTGCAGCCTGGATATAAACAGGATGTAACTCAGGAAACATAATTTAATGAACACAGTGAATTTCCCAGCAGAAAAGTGAGTGCAGCTCTTTGGGGTATAATAAAAGAAAGTAAAATCAGGGTCAGTAATGTTTAAAGAATGTACACAGTGACGGGAAACCCGCAGAAAATGGGGTGCAGCTCAGGGGTATAATTTCAGGATGTAACTCAGGGTTTAGGAAAAGAATGAAATTTCAAAAGTGACCCCGCACCGCAGAATAGTGAGGGGCATCTCTGGGTATAAATACCGGTGTAACCAGGATCAGTAATGTAATGGTATTACACAGTGACTGCAACCCCGCAGAATAAATGAGTGCAGCTCTGGGTATAAAAACAGGATGTAAATCAGGATCAGTAATTAATGTATGTACCAGTGACTGCAACCCCCGCAGAATTTGTGAGTGCAGCTCCCGGGGGATAATACAGGAAGTAACTAAGGATCATAATGGGAAAGTACACAGTGACTCCACCAGCAGAATTTTGGAGTGCATCACGGGGGGAAAAACAGATGTAACTCAGGGTCAGTAATTAATGTATGACACGTGACTGGGACCAGCAGAATATGAGTGCAGCTCTGGAGGATAATACGGAGTAACTCGGGATCATAATTAATGTAGTACACATGACGCCCACAAAATAGTGAGTGCACTCTGGGGGAAAAATACGGAGGAACTCGGGATCAAAATTTAAATGTATGTACACAGGACTGCACCACAGAAAGTGAGTGCAGCTCGGAGTAAAAACGGGATGTAACTCGGGATCAAAATGTAATGTATGTACACATGACGCACCACAGAAAAGTGATCGCTCGGGAGAAATACAGGATGTAACTCAATAAAAAGTATGTACACAGTGACTGCCCCCAAGCGAATAGGAGTGCAGCCGGGATATAAACGATTTTAACTCGGATCAATGTAGACAAGGACGCCCACAGAAATGATGCACCTGGAGGATAATACGGAGGTAACTCGGGATCAAATGTATGTACACAGTGACTGCACCAGCAAAAGTGAGTGCAGCTCTGGAGAAATACGGAGGAACCCCAGGATCAGTAATAAAAGTATGTACACATGATGACCACAAATAGTGATGCACTCGGGTATAATACAATACCCCCCCGGGGATCAAAAGTAATTAGTAAAACAGTGATGCACCAGCAAATAGTGAGTGCAGCTCGGATATAATACAGGATGTAACCGGGATCAGTAATGTAATGTAGTACACAGTGCTGACCAGCAAAATGGGACACAGCTCTGGAAAAAAAAAGGGATGTAACTCGGGATCATAATGTAATTTAGACACAGTGACAGCTCCACAAAAGTGAGTGCAGCTCTGGAGAATAAACAGGAGTAACCAGATCAGTAATGTAGTACAAGTGACGCACCACAGAAAATGAGTGCAGCTTGGAGTATAATGCGGGATGTAACTCAGATCAGAAATGTAATGTAGAACACATGACTGCACCAGCAAATAATGAGTGCGCTCGGGATAAAGCAGGATGAAACTGGGGACATAATGAATGTATGACACGTGACTGCACCACGAAAGTGAGTGCAGCTCGGGGGGATAAAAACGGATTAACTCGGGATCAGTATGTAATTATTACCGTGACTGAAACCAGCAAATATGAGTGCCTCTGGAGTATAATACAGGGGGTGACGGAGGTTTAACTCGGGAGCGGATGGAGCACGTTTTTTTTCCGTGCCGGTAAAAACCATACTCCTTTTTCCCCCGGGGGTCTGGACGGGGTGTCCTCTTTTTTTCGGACATATAGGGCGTGAATTTCATCATCTCCCTCCGGATTTCCACAAAAGGGGATGACATCACCCCGGAGGCCTCTGATTGGTCGGATCGGTTGGATTTTTAGAAAACGGTTAATTAGCCCATGTTTGTGACAACGACGCACGTAAATAATTTTAACCCTTTCAAGGGGGCGGCGTTTTTGCTCCGATTGCTCGTAAGGATCCTCGCGGGGAGGGTCCTCTCCTCCGGGATCGTCGTGACTTGTATTTTTGATGTTTTTTCCCCCCCCTCACATGTAAAGCCCATGAAAAAAATAAAATATGAAGGGAAATCCTGATATAAACACTCACAGTCCCGATGACCGACTTTTCCCCCGGTGGCGCCACCACACTGGTGGACATCACCGGCTTTTCCCACGGGAGCTGCACGACAATAAGGGGCCAGGGGGGGATGAATACACGGCCGAGCGTACCGCACAGGAGGGGGTGAGATACACGCTCAGCACAGTACACACAGGATAGGATTAGATACAAAACCCGCATCAGTATCACACAGGAGAGGATTAATACACGGGCCCGCATCGTATCACAGGGGAGGATAAGATACACGCTCACAAACAGTATCACACAGGGGAGGAAGATACAGCTCAGAACAGATCACACAAAAGGGGGATTTAAACACCTCACGTCCTACACAGGGGAGGGTTTGATAATGGTCAAAGGGCAGTATCACCAGGAAGGATAGATACACAGCCAGCAGTCAGTACACACGAAGGATAGATACACGGCTCAGCAGTCGGTATCACACAGGGGAGGATTAGATACACGGGTCAGCAGTCGGTACACACAGGAGAGGATTAATACACGGGTCAGTAGACAGTATACACACAGGATAGGATTAGATACACAGCTCAGCAGACAGTACACACAGGAGGAATAGATACATGGCTCACAGTCCCGTATCACACAGGAGAGGATTAGATACACGGCTCAGCAGTCAGTACACCCGGAGAGGATTTGATACACGGCCTCAGCAGTCAGTATCACACAGGAGAGGATTAGATACACGGCTCAGAAGTCAGTAAACACACAGGGGAAAGGGTTAGATACACGGCTAGCATCATATCACACAGGATAGGATTAGATACACGGCTCAGCAGTCAGTATCCAACACAGGAGAGGATTAGATACACGCTCAGCATCGGTAAACACAAAGGGGAGGATTTGATACACGGCTCAGCAGTCGGGATCACACAGGAGAGGATTAGATACACAGTTCAGCAGTCGGTATCACCCCAGGAGAGGATTAGAAAACACGGGTCAGCAGTCGGTACACACAGGAGAGGAAATTTGATACACAGTTCAGCATCAGTATCACACAGGAGAGGGTTAGAAAACACGGGTCAGCAGTCGGGATCACAGGAGAGGATTAGATACACGCTCAGCAGTCGGGATCACACAGGAGAGGATTAGATACACAGTTCAGCAGTCGGGATCACACAGGAAGGATTAGATACACGCTCAGCAGTCGGTATCACAAAAGGAGAGGATTAGATACACAGCTCAGCAGTCAGTATCACACAGGATAGGATTAGATACACAGTTTCAGGCAGTCAGTATCACACAGGATAGGATTAGATACACGGGTCAGCAGTCAGTATCACACAGGGGAGGATTAGATCACGGCTCAGCAGTCAGTATCACACAGAGTGGATTAGATACACGGCTCAGCAGTCAGTATCACACAGGAAAGGGTTAGATACACGGGTCAGCATCAGTTATCACACAGGATAGGAATAGATACACGGCTCAGCAGACAGTAACACACAGGATAGGATTAGATACACGGGCTCAGCAGCGGGAATCACACAGGAGAGGATTAGATACACAGTTCAGCATCGGGACACACAGGGAGGAAGAACACAGCCACTCAGTACACACAGGAAAAGGGTAGATACACAGTTCAGCATCATATCACACAGGGTAGGATTAATACACGGCTCAGCAGTCAGTACACACAGGAGGATTAGATACACGGCTCACATCAGTTTTTCACACAGGATAGGTTAGATACACCCACAGTCAGTTAACACAGATAGGATTTGATACCGGGTCGCAGTCATACCACAGAAGGGTTAATACACGGCTCAGTCAGTGAACCCGGGTAGGTTAAACACGGGTCAGCAGTCATGAAAAACAGGTAGGGTTTAAAACCAGTTCAGCAGTCAGTATACACAGGGGAGGGTTAGATACACGGGTCAGCAGTCAGTAACACACAGGAAAGGGTTTTGAAAACCCAGCCCCCGCCCGTAATTTACACAGGGTAGGATTAGATAAAACAGCTCACAGTCCAAATATCACACAGGGGAGGATTAGATACAAAGGCCAAGCCCGTATCACACAGGGAAAAGGGTTAGATACCGGCTCAGCAGCATTAAACACAAAAGGAAGTAATTTGAACAACGGCCACAACAGTATTACACAGGGGAAAGGAAATTTGAAAAACACGGGTCAGCATCAATATCAAAACAGGAGAGGGTTAATACACAGCTCAGCAGACAGAAACACACAGAAAGGGTTAGATACAACCTCAGCAACAGTATCACACAGGAAAGGGTTAAAAATACAAAAGGGTTTAGCAGTCCCGTATCACACAGGAGAGGAATTTGATACACACTCAGCAGACATTTCACACAGGGGAGGATAAAATTGGATACACCAAATTTGGGGGTGTGTTGCTCGTGTAATTTTTCCCCCATTTTTTCCCTGTGCCCCAGTCAGGGCATGAAACTGTCAGCGAAAAATGGGCGTTTTATAAAAGATCGCTCTCATCGGGGCGCCAAAAAAAACCAGGAGGCGCGCACAGAGACGGGGAAAGAGTCCATTGGGTACAGAGCCCGCGCTCTCGGGGGGCACAGGGTGCAAAAAATTTAAAGGGGGCCAAACAGCTTTTTGTCACAGACACATTATGATTTAAACTCTCGGGCACAGAGGCCTATCTCTGTTCCCATCCGCGCCTCCTCTGTCTCTGCTCCTGTTCTCACAGACTCTCTGCTCCTGCGCTCTCCCTCTCTGCTCCTGCACCCCTCTCCCTCTCTGCTCCGCGCTCTCTCCCTCTCTGCCTCCTGCGCTCCCCTCCCCTCTCTCCTCCTGCGCCTCCGTCTCTGCTCCTGGCGCTCTCTCCCTCTCTGCTCCTTTCGCTCTCCCTCTCTGCTCCTGCGCTCTCTCCCTCTCTGCTCCTGCGCTCTCTCCCTCTCTGCTTCCTTCCTCTCGCCCCTCCCTCTCTGCTCCTGCCTCTCCCCCTTTCTCCTGCCTCTCTCCCTCTCTGCTCCTGCGCTCTCCCCTCTCTGCTCCTGGGGCTCTCTCTTCCCTCTCTGCTCCGCGCGCTCTCCCTCTCTGCTCCTGCCTCTCTCCCTCTCTGCTCCTGCGCTCTCTTTCCCCCTCTGCTCCTGCGCTCCCCCCTCTCTGCTCCTGCGCTCTCTCCCTCTCTGTCCTGCGCGCTCTCCCTCTCTGCTCCTGCGCTCTCCCTCTCTGCTCCTGCCTCTCCCTCTCTGCTCCTGCGCTCTCCCCCCCTCTGCTCCTTTCGCTCTCTCCCCTCTCTGCTCCTGCGCTCTCCCTCTCTGCTCCTGCGCTCCTCTCCCTCTCTGCTCCTGCGCTCTCCTCTCGCTCCTGCGCTCTCCCCCCTCTCTGTTCCTGTGCTCTCTGCTGTACTTTGCGGCTCAGGATCTCTGCTTGCTGCCAGTGAATGGAAACCCCCCCACATCCACAGATGTCACTTCCCATCCTACCTGATAACGACTTGTTACAAATGTATCCCAGACTGACACAACTGCAACAAACCCCAGCACAGCGGGGGAGAGAGCGCGCTAAACATTTACAGTAACAAACCCTCAGCGCTGAAAAGCCTAACCCGTTACTAAGTCCAGATGGTTTGGGTGTCTGCAGCATCTAAGGGGGTTAATTCGCAACCGTGATGGGGCTGAGAAAGGGGAATGAGAGGGGAAGTGGGGCGATATACTGGGGACAGCCGGGTTTTCTGCGGGGCGGAGGGGGCGGGACCGCGGCGTTCGCCCCCGCTGCAGACGATCCGACACTCGGGTCCGGGGGGGACCTGGACCGGCGCCCCCGGGCTCCTCACCCCTCCCTCCATAGAGGTCCATGGACTTCTGCCTGGTGTCAGCCACTTCAATGTAACAGTGAGGGCTCAGACTCACTGCGGGAAAAAAATCGGTCCTTTTTCTGCGGGAAAAAAAAGGGTACATTTTTTGTAAAAAGCATGCGTTTTCTTCATTTTCCACGTACGAAAGCGTTTTAACATGAATTTTTACATAGAGCAGTTACTCATTTAAAAAACATGTAAAAAACACATTGTCAAAAAAAAAATTTCACAAAAAGCAAATAATTATATAAATAAAAAAATAGGGCTACCTTCTACATAGTATAATAGCCGCAATTCATCCCTGCTAACTTAAAAAACACACTGACACTTTAAAAAAGAAAGAACAATGCATAACACAATAAAAACATATATAAAAATTTTAAGTTCCTAGATTTTACATACTGTTTTAGCCCTAATTCAATTTCCGGGTTTTGTGAAACACAAACCGCAAAAATGATAATTTTTTACACACAGTTTAAACCCTTCATTTCCTGTTTTTATATATGGTTTTAACTTACAATACATAGTGGGATTTTTGCAAAATTTCAGACTGGGGGTTAATTAAAGGGGAAAAATTCTTTAAAAAAATGCGTGGGCCCCGTGTATTTTCTCCACCCAAAAGACAAAGCCAGCGAGGGGGGGCAATAAAAAAACCTAGGGGGGGACATTTTTTGGTGCCCCCCCTGGGTATAACATCTGCCCCCAACACCCCCCGAAAGGGGGAAATCTATAATTTGATCGCCTTTCTGCACTTTGCCCGTTATTCCCCTTGCCCGTACGGTGGCAAAAGGGGTTAATAAGGCGTTAATGTCATTTAATGTCACCTTATATTGAAAGGTCCCTTTAAAGGGGCGGTTAAAATTTGAGAGCTGTAAATTTATACAAAATCAATTTTTTAACCTATTGTGGAAAAAAAAATCAAAACACACAGTTTAACCCCTTCCCCCCCAAAGGGGGGTTTTGCCTTAATGCCCGGGGGCCAATTTTTTACAATCTGACCACTGTCCTTTTTATAGGTTATAACTCTAAAACGTTTTCAACGATCTTCGCGATTCTGAGTTTTTTTTTCCCCTCGGACTTTTGTATTTCACTTTTAGGGTAAAATTTCTTCCAAAACCCTTTGCTTTATTTTTGAAAAAAATGCAAATATGGCAAAAATTTTTTAAAAATTTTTGAAATTTTCAAACTTTGATTTTTTTTTTTCCCTTAAAACGAGAAAAAAAACACACAAAATAGTTAAAAAAAACATTTCCCACATGCTACTTTACATCGGGCAAAATTTTGGAATAAAAATTTTTTTTTTTGTTAGGAAATTATAAGGTTAAAATTGACCAGGATTCTCATTTTTACAACAAAATTTTACAAAGGGCCTTTTTTTAGGGACCAACCTCACTTTGAAGTTTTTGAGGGGGTCTATATGGCAGAAAATCCCCCCAAATGTGACCCCTTTTTAAAAAGCACCCCTCAAGGTACTCAAAACCACATTAAAGAATTTTATTAACCCCTTCAGTGCTTCCAGGAGCTGAACAACGTGGAACGAAAAAATAATATTTAACTTTTTACCACAAAAATGACTTTACAAACTTTTTTTTTTTTCACAAGGGTAAAAAAGGGGAAAATGGGGAATAAAGTTTTTGTGCAATTTCCCTAGTACCCAATACCCCATATGTGGGGAAAACCACTGTTTGGGGACCGGGAGAGCTCGTAAGGAAGGACGACGTTTGACTTTTTCAAACAAAATTGGGGTGGGGTTGAATTGGACGCCATTTCGTTTTGAGAGCCCCGATCCCTAACCCGTGGAAACCCCCCCCCCAAATGACCATTTTTGGAACAGACCCCCAAAAGGGAAATTATCTAGATCTGTTGTGACACTTTGAACCCCAAAGTGTTTTTACAAAAGTTTTATAATGCCTGGGGGTGAAAAAAAAAAAAAAAAAAAAAAAAATCCCACAAAAAAGATTTTTTAGTCCCAAATTTTTGATTTTTTTCCCCAAGGAAAATTGGAACCCCCAAAATTGTTGTCCAATTTGTCCTAGTACGCGATACCCCATATGGGGGGAACACTGTTGGGGGGCACGGCAGATCTCAGAATGGGAAGGGGGACACCATTTTACTTTTTCTAACCAAAATTGGGTGAAAAAGATTTAACGCCGTTTTCATTGGGGATCCCTGATGTGCCTAAACAGTGAAAACCCCCCCCAAGACCCCATTGGGAAACAAAAACCCCCTAAGAACTTATCAGATCTTTTTGAGCATTTTTAACCCCCAGTGCCACACAAGTTTAAACGTAGAGCCGTAAAATTTAAAAAATCAATTTTTTTAAAAATTTGATCTTTTCAACCCAATTTTTATTTTCCCAAGGGGAACAAGACTCCAAAAAATTATTGGCAATTTGTCCGAGTGCCTGATACCCCATATGTGGGGGGAAACCCCCTGTTTGGGGCATGGCAAGTTTGGAAGGAAGGAGCGCCGTTTGACTTTTTCAACGCAAATTGGCTGGAGCCAGTGTGTTTGGAGAGCTCCGATCCCAAAAAAGTGGAAACCCCCCACAAGTGACCCCATTTTGGGAAAATAGCCCCTCAAAGAACTTACAGAGTGTGGGGGCCTTTTGAACCCCAAGTGCTTCACAGAATTTTTTAACGCAGCCCAAAATAAAAAATCTTTTTTTTTTTTTTTTTCAAAAATGATTTTTTTGCCCCCCAAAATTTTTTTTTTTCACAAAGGAACAGAGAAATTGGCCCCAAAAGTTGTTGTCCAATTTTTCCCGAGTACGCTGAACCCAATATTAGGAGAAAACTACTTATGGGCACACTCGGGGGTTGGAAGGGGAAAAGTGACGTTTTTGGGTTTCAGACTTTGATGATTGGGGCTGGGGGGGTCATGTTGCATTGGGAAAACCCTAGTCCTAAACAGGGAAACCCCCCACAAGTGACCCATTTTGGAAAAAAAGACCCCCCAAGGAAACTTACTAGATTTGGGGGTGAGCACTTTGAACCCGAAAGGCTTCACAAATTTAAACTACAGCCAAAAAAAAAAATCTTTTTTTTTTTTTTTTTCAAAAATGATTTTTTTGCCCCAATTTTTTTATTTTCACAAGGATAACGAGAAATTGAACCCAAAAAGTTTTTTTCCAATTTTTGTCCTGAGTACGCTGATACCCAATATTGGGGAGAAAATACTGTAGGGGCCCCGGGGCTGGGAAGGGAATAGTGCTTTTTGGATTGCAGACTTTGAGGGATTTGGTCGGGGGGGCGCTTTTGCTTTTGGAGAGCCTCTGATGGCCTAAACAGGGGAAACCCCCACAAGTGACCCCTTTTGAAAAAAACCCCCAAAAGGGAATTTTATCAGATGGTGGTGAGCTATGAACCCCAAGGCTTCACAAAATTTTTATAAAAACGCCGTAAAAAAAAAAAAACTTTTTTTTTTTTTTAAAAAAAATGAATTTTCCCCCCCCATTTTTTTTTTTCCCCCAAGGTAACAGAAAAAATGGGACAAATTCACAAAAACTCTTGGGGTCCAAGTACGCTGTACCCCATATTGGGGTAAACACGTTTTGGACGCAGGGCAGAGCTCAGATAAAGGGAAAAACACCTTTTACATTTTCAACCCCGCAAAATTTGACGGGAATTTAAATCAACGCCATGTCACATTTGGAGAGCCCCGTTCTAAACACTGAAACCCCCAAATTCTAACTCCAACCCAACCCCCAACCCTAACCACAAACCTAACCCTAACACACCCCAACCCCCCGTAACCCCAACCCAACCACAAACCAAACCCCAAAAACACACCCCTAACCCTAATCCCAACCCTAACCTAACCTAACCCTAACCCCCCCCTAACCCAAACCCCCAACCCTAACCCAAATCCTAACGTTACCCCAAACCCTAACCCTAACTTTAGCCGCAACCCAACCCTAATGGAAAAAGGGAAATAAATAAATTTTTTTAATTTTAAAATTTTCCCTAACAAGGGGGTAAAAGGGGGTTTGATTTCTATTTATAGAGGTTTTTTTATTGGCACTGCACCAAAAAAGCTTTTTTTTTGCAAAAATAGTTTTTTTCATCATCACTTTTGGAGCTAAATTTTTGCATATTTTGGCCCACAGAGTCATTGGGTCTTTTTTTTGCGGGGCGAGTGAGTTTTTATTGGTCCATTTTTTGACATGTGACTTTTTTTTTATCGCTTTTTTTTTTCGATTTTTGGGGGGTTAGAAGAACAAAAAACAAAATTCATGAATTTCTTTTGGGGGGCGTTATAACCGTCCGCGGTGAAAAAATTGATAAAGCATTTTCTTCGGGTCAGTACTTTATGGCAACCATTTATATCATTTTTTTTATGTTTGGGGCTTTTATAGAATAAAAGCTTTTTATCTAAAAAATTATTTTTGCATCGTTTAATTCTGCGAGCTATAATTTTTTTATTTATTTTTTCGCTGATATGCGTATGACCTCGTTTTTTGGGGACAAATGACTTTTTCAGCGGACCATTTATTTATATCGGTGTTTTGATCCGTGTTATTCCATTTTTTGTTCGGCGGTATGATATAAAGCAGTTTTTTTGGGCTTATTTTTATTTTTTTTTTTTTTTAAAAAGGGTTCACTAAGGGGGTTAACTGGGGGGAAGTTTATGGGTGGGGTCGTTAGGGACGCGGCGATCCCAAATATGTTACTTTTATTGCTTTGTTTTTTTATTTACAGGAAAAATAAATTTATTGGGAATATTTTTTTTTTTTTTACCACTTTTTTTTTTTCATTTTTTTTTTTAACTTTTTTTTACTTTGTCCCAGGGGGACACACAGTATTTTAGCAGATCGCGGGTACAGGGCACGCACTCTGTACACCCCGATCGCTCTGGCATGCTGCGGCCTTTATGCCTCCTCCAGGGACGAGGGAAACCGCCTCCCCGCAGGCCCCGGCGCCACCCTTTATCCGGGACCTGGAGGGAGGACGGACCCTCGGAACAGCGCGACACATGCGCTGCTCTGAGGGCCAGGGGGGGGCAGGGAGCCCCCGCCTGCGCGATCCTCCCCCTTGCCCCGGGGACACCCCCGATCAGTTTGATCGCGGTTCCGGGTTAAGTGCCTGGAGCGTCCGTGACCGCTCCGACACTAGTCTGGGGTCAGCTGTGTAATCACGACACCCCCCGCAGGGGACCGCGACGGCCGATCGCACGGACTACTATCCCTCCCCGCCCAACGGGCCCAGGTCCCATGGACGGGATGTACTCCGAGGGCATAAGGGGTTAATAAAAAAATAAGTTTAATGAAAAAAAACCACAGTTTTTGACCTATTTTATTTTCCCCTGCTAAAACCCTTTCCTGTAATAAAAATAAAAAAAAAAGCAAAATGATTTTCCAACCGATGTAGTCAGTCCCACGGTGAACCCATCAGAAAGGGTTAACATTTTTACAGCGGCAAGAGCTAATTGCTGTCTCAGCCCTGAATCCCCGAAGAATAGTTACTCCCCACGAAAGGAGGGGAATGGATTCAGAATGAGCTTAATTGTTTTATTCCCACTTTCACTTTATTCCGAAAGGGAAAGGGGATCATCAATTAATTTCATTCTTTAATCACATCCCTCCTTCACAGAGATAAGCTCTTCATTGGAGCATCAGAGAGCAGGCAGATTACTTGTGCTCTTTTCTATTGCAGTATTAACCCCTTTTGGGAAGGGTTACATCGTGGGGCGTTAAAAGATTGCCAATTTGGTAAGAAAAATGTTGTTTTTTATTTTATATTTATTTTAAAGAAAAAAGGGCTTTGAACGATTAAAGTATGCCCACTAAAAAAAACATCGCTAACGGGGTCGCTAAAAAACGCACTATTTGCGATCCCTTTTGCGTGTTTTTTGTGTGCGGGATCTGCCACGACGATTCCTGCTGTGACTCCCCGTCGCTGGAAAACGTTCCGGGCCCATTTTCGTCGCTGGCGCCCCGTGGTAAGTATATACGCTAAGTGTGGCCCCTTTTTTAGGATTTAAACGGTACTTTTTTACCGCTAAAGTCGTTAAAGGGGACGCTAACCGGGGTAGCCCTTCAAACGCTAAAATAGGTACTACTAGCAAAAAGAAAAAATCCCGCTAGCGATCTCATTAGTTGCACGCTAACAGATCGCAGGGGATTGTTAGTGGGGAACCTTAAGAGTGAAAAAAGATGGGTTTAAAAAAATGTTTTTGATTTTTTTAAAATATTTATTCTTAAAAATGTGTTTGGTTTTTTTTTTTTACTTTTAAAAGGGTTAATAATTGATAGTTTCAATTGACAGCTCCCAAATTTTTAACCTGCCAAAGGGCACCCTTTTTTTACTAAGTACATTTAAAGCCTTTTATTAACCCCTTTGCCCCGTACAGGGGAAGGGGGAAAAGACGGGCAAAGTGCCAGAAAGGGCAATCTAATTATAATTTGCCCTTTTTGGGGGGTCTGGGGGAGATGTCATAGCCAGGGGGTGGCACAAAAAAAGTACCCTCCCTAGGGTATTATTACTCCCCCCCGCTGGCTTTGTCGTCTGGGGGGAGAAAATCAGCGGGCCCACGCATTTTTTTAAAAACGAATTTAAACCTTTTATTCCCCTACATGTCTAAAAATTTTGACACATACACCAGTAATTGTAAGTTAAACCCATAATCAAAAACAGGAAATGAAATGGTTAAACTGTTGAAAAAATGTATCATTTCATTTTGGGGGTTCTGGATTCAAAAAACCCGGGCAATTGAATTTGCAGCTATAACAGTATGTAGAAGTGTAAGAACATAAATATATGAATGATGTGTCACAATGACATGAAAAATATATTAATATAAAATTTCATGTGAAAATACTAGTGTTTTTTGAGCTGTCAGTGTGATTTTAAAAAGTAGCCGGGATAATTGCGCTTTTCATAGGACTGGTGCATATAACGAAGCCGACAGGGCGGTGCGTTTTTGTTTTTTTAATCCACCCATTGACTTTTCATTGGGGGATTTTCATCCCAAAATCGCATCAAATCGGCAGCAAGCGCGATTTTTTCTCCACCAAATCTGTGAGAAAAAAAATCGCTAAAAACCCACCCATTTACAACATTGGCAGATTTGCATCCGATTTTTTTAAACGCTGTTTTCCCTCCGTTTTCGCACCCTGATATGAGCCCCGACAGGGGGGCTCAACTCACGGAGAGGGAACGGACGAGTGCATCGGATTATAAATCGCACCAGGAATTAATAGGGGGCGTCTCACTTGCATTTTTATCTCACGAAATCAGACCGTTTTTTTTTCTCGCAAATGGGTATGTACCCTGAGAAGGATCTGCTCATATCACGATATACGGAGCCGCCGACAGGCAGGGGGGGCCCCCCAAAAAAGGGGCAGGGTACCCAGGGGGGGCGTAGAAAGGGGGGCTTTTCTCCATCACCATGGCAACCAAGACGAGATGCAGAAGGGGGGCACGTACTGAAGAAAAGGGGGAATGTTTAAAATACGGAGATACGGCCG
>JARQOD010011233.1:0-24226 GCA_033576555.1 Oophaga sylvatica
AAAAAGTTAATTTTAGTAACAACAAGCCAAACAACAAGGTTAAAAACAGTTAAAAAGCATAACACAATGGCAGTATGCTAGAAACCAGACAGTACAGTGTCACCAGTTACAACCTAAATTAGGTAACACAAGGTTATAAGTGTGGGATGGGAAGTTAGAGCTAGCTAAATAGATACACATGTGGTCAAAATTGTTGGTACCCCTCGTTTAATTACAGAAAAACCCATAATGGTCACAGAAATAACTTGAATATGACAAAAGTAATAATAAATCAAAAATCTATAAAAATGAACAAATGAAAGTCAGACATTGCTTTTCAACCATGCTTCCACAGAATAAAAAAAATAAAACTCATGAAATAGGCCTGGACAGAAATGATGGTAGCCCTGAAAATAATGTGACAAAAGGGACATGTTAAATCAAGGTGTGTCCACTAATTAGCGTCAAAAGTGTCTACAATCTTGGAATCAGTGAGTGGGCCTGTATGAAGGGCTACAGATACTCACTGTGCTGTTTGGTGACATGGTGTGTATCACACTCAACATGGACCAGAGGAAGCAAAGGAAAAGTTGTCTCAGAAGATTAGAAAGAAAGTTATAGACAAACATGTTAAAGGTAAAAATTATAAGACCATCTCCAAGCAGCTTGATGTTCCTGTGACTACAGTTGCACATAATATTCAAAAATTTAAGCTCCATGGGACTGTAGTCAACCTCCCTGGACATGTCCACAGGAGGAAAATTGATGACAAATCAAAGAGATGGATAATACGAATGGTAACAAAAGAGCCCAGTAAAACTTGTGAACAGATTAAAGGTGAACTTGAAGCTCAAGGAACATTAGTGTCAGATTGCACCATCCGTCTTTGCATGAGACAAAGTGGATTTCATTGGAGATGACCAAGGAGGACACCATTGTTGAAAAAAATCCTTAAAAAACAGACTGGAATTTGCCAAACTACATGTTGACAAGCCACAGATGGACAGATGAGACAAAAATGGAACTTTTTGGCAAGGCACATCAGCTCTTTTGTTCACAGATGGAAAATGAGGCATATCAAGAAATGAACACTGTCCCTACTGTGAAACATGGAGGAGGCTCTGTTATGTTCTGGGTCTGCTTTGCTGCATCTGGCACAGGGTGTCTAGAATCTGTGCAGGGTACTATGAAATCTCAAGACTATCAAGGGATTCTAGAGAGAAATGTGCTGCCCAGTGTCAGAAAGCTTGGTCTCAGTCGAAGGTCATGAGTCTTGCAACAGGATAATGACCCTAAACACACAGCTAAAAACACCCAAGAATGGCTGAGAGGAAAACATTGGACTATTCTGAAGTTGCCTTCTATGAGCCCTGACCTAAATCCTATTGAGCATCTTTGGAAAGAGCTGAAACATGCCGTCTGGAAACGGCAACCTTCAAACACGAGACATCAGGAGCAGTTTGCTCTTGAGGAGTGGGCCAAAATACCTGTCAAGAGGTTCAGAAGTCTCATTGACAGTTACAGGAATTGTTTGATTGCAGTGATTGCCTCAAAAGGTTGTGCAACAAAATATTAAGTTAAGGGTATCATCATTTCTGTCCAGGCCTATTTCATGGGTTTTATTTTTTTTTAAATTCTGTAGAAGCATGGTTGAAAAGCAATGTCTGACTTTCATTTGTTCATTTACATAGATTTCTGATTTATTATTACTTTTGTGAGATTCAAGTTATTTCTGTCACCATTGTGGGTTTTTCTGTCATTAAACGAGGGGTACCAACAATTTTGACCACGTGTGTAGGAAATCTCAAAGAATTCAATAGATAGGGACAGAGGCATAGCTAGGGTTTTGGTTCAGGGGGGGCAAAACTTCTGAGTGGGCCCCTAACCAGGTAACCCTGATTACAACTCGGTGACGCACCCTAATAGTGGATGTAGGAGATAACCGCCCTGTTACTGAAAATAATCTCTATATAAAGACCAACATGGATATTACCGCCATATGGTCAGTGGTAAATACCAGTCCTACAAAACATATAAGTGATTACTGCACAGTTACAGATGGTGACTTACCGCTGACGTTCTTTCTGATCGTTCACTTTTCACGTCTTTTCCATCTGTCCAGACCGACATGACAACTTCTCCCGACAGTACTCTGCTACAGAGATTACAACAAAGACACGTTTCACTTCTCACATTCTAGCCCCATCACCATGTATCCCCAACCTGCACAAACTCCTTATCCTTCTGATACCCCAATACTGAGCCGCTGGTGCTGTATGTGTCCGTATTACTGCCCCTGCTGTGTGGTTCTGTGTGACCTTTAAATTCTAAAGCACCCTCTAAAATATAGTAATGCCGGGTGCAAGTGCCCTAGAACACAGTGCCCACATTTTGTCCCCTAGAATGTAATAATGCCCTGTGTGCCCCTTATGACAGTCACAGTTACCTGAGTCCCCCTATAACAATAAGTGCCCGCTTTACATTTAATAATGTCCCGAGTCTCCCCCATACAGCTCCCCTATACACAATATAATGCCCCCTCACTGTATACAGTACAGACCAAAAGTTTGGACACACCTTCTCATTCAAAGATTCTTCTGTATTTTCATGACTATGAAAATTGTAGAATCACACTGAAGGCATCAAAACTATGAATTAACACATGTGGAATTATACATTACACTTTACAAAAAAGTGTGAAACAACTGAAAATATGTCTTATATTCTAGGTTCTTCAAAGTAGCCACCTTTTGCTTTGATTACTGCTTTGCACGCAGAAAAGGTGAACGGATGGACTCTACATGCCTGGTTCCCACCGTGAAGCATGGAGGAGGTGGTGTGATGGAGGGGGGGTGCTTTGCTGGTGACACTGTTGGGGATTATTCAAAATTGAAGAGGTGAGCGGTCCAGCTCACCCCAAACCATCTTGATTAGGTTCAGGTCTGGTGACTGTGGAGGCCAGGTCATCTGGCGTAGCACCCCAACACTCTCCTTCTTGGTCAAATAGCCCTTGCACAGCCTGGAGGTGTGTTTGGGGTCATTGTCCTGTTGTAAAATAAATGATGGTCCAACTAAACGCAAACCGGATGGAATAGCATGCCGCTGCAAGATGCTGTGGTAGCCATGATGGTTCAGTATGCCTTAAATTTTGAATAAATCCCCAACAGTGTCACCAGCAAAGCACCCCCACACCATCACACCACCTCCTCCATGCTTCACGGTGGGAACCAGGCATGTAGAGTCCATCCGTTCACCTTTTCTGCGTGCAAAGCAGTAATCAAAGCAAAAGGTGGCTACTTTGAAGAACCTAGAATATAAGGCCGGCGTCACACTGGCAACAGAATCGGACGACTGCAATACGATGAAAAATCGTATTGCAGTCTGCCCTATGTTAATCTATGGAGCAGCTCCCAGTATCAGATTTTTTGTGGTCCGTTTTAAACGTCCGTGTGCAATCGCAGCATGCTGCGATTGTCACCGATTGTGGGTCGACTATCGCTAATGCAAGTCTATGGGAGCGATGAAAAATCTGATTACAAACGGACCGCATGTGTGACTTGCGATTAAATCGCATCGGTGTCCTTTAGAAAAGCCGGCAATTCATCCCCGGCTATACTGTAAAATCACACTGACAGCTTTAATAAAGAATAGAAAGAATAGATATACACACATAGAATACATATATATATATATACATGTCATTGTGACATGTATATATATATATATTTATAGTTCCTAGACTTCTACATACTGTAATAGCCGCTAATTCAATTGCCGGCTTTTGTGAAATCACAGAAGCCGACATGAAATGATACATTGTTTCCACACAGTTAACCATGTCATTTCCTGTATTTTGATATTTGTTTAGAACTTACAATTACATGAGTGTATTTGTGCAAAATTTCAGACATGTAGGGGTTAATTAAAGGTGTAAATTCGTTGAAAAAAAATGCGTGGGCTCCCGCTGTATTTTCTCCACCAGACAGACAAAGCAAGCGAGTGGGGGCAGATAATAACAGCCTAGGGAGGGTACATTTTTTGTGCCCCCCCTGGCTACTAACATTTGCCCCCAGACACCCCAGAAAGGGCAAATCTATAATTAGATTCGCCCTTTCTGGCACTTTGCCCGTCTATTCCCATTGCACTGTAGCGGTGGCGAATGGGTTAATAATGTCACCTTAATGTCACCTTAGTATTGAAAGGTGACCTTAAGGCAGGTTAATAATTGAGAGCTGTCAATTAGACAACTATCAATTATTAATCCTATTGAAGTAAATAAAAAAACACACACACTTTAAGAATAAATAATTTTAATGAAATAAAAACACATATTTTTGACCATCTTTTATTTCACTCTTAATCCGTGCGAAGCCCTTGTTCTTCTAAAATAAATATAAAATAATAAAACAACATTATTCTTACCTATCTGGCGATCTGTCACGTCCCACGATGTAATCCTTCACAAAGGGTTAACTAGCAATCAGATAAGCAGAGCAAGTAATCCTGCGTGCTCATCTGATAGCTCCTGAATGAATGAGCTTATCTCCTGCCGACAGGAGAGGATGTGATTAATGAATGAAGCTTAATTGATTGTATCCCACTTTCACCTTAGGTCAGATCACTGAAGTGAAAGTGGCAATAAATCAATTAAGCTCCATTCATTAATCTCTTCCTCTCCTTTCGCTGGGAGAGTAACTTATTCATTCAGGGGAATACAGGTCTGAGACAGCATTATTAGCTCTCTGCGACCTGTAACCTGTTAACCCTTTCTGATGGATTACACCGTGGGACCTGACTGTACATCGGATTGGTAAGAATAATTTTGCTTTTTTATTTTATTTTTATTACAGGAAATGGTTTTAGCAGGAAAATAAAATATGGTCAAAAACTGTGTGATTATTTCATTAAACTTCTTTTTTATTAAACTGTGTGTGTTTGATTTTTCTATCATACAATAGGATTAATAATTGATAGTTGTCTAATTGACAGCTCTCAATTATTAACCTGCCTTAAGGTCACCTTTCAATACTAAGGTGACATTAAGGTGACATTATTAACCCATTCGCCACCGCTACAGGGCAATGGGAATAGACGGGCAAAGTGCCAGAAAGGGCGAATCTAATTATAGATTTGCCCTTTCTGGGGTGTCTGGGGGCAGATGTTAGTAGCCAGGGGGGGCACAAAAAAATGTACCCTCCCTAGGCTATTATTATCTGCCCCCACTCGCTTGCTTTGTCTGTCTGGTGGAGAAAATACAGCGGGAGCCCACGCATTTTTTTTCAACGAATTTACACCTTTAATTAACCCCTACATGTCTGAAATTTTGCACAAATACACTCATGTAATTGTAAGTTCTAAACAAATATCAAAATACAGGAAATGACATGGTTAACTGTGTGGAAACAATGTATAATTTCATGTCGGCTTCTGTGATTTCACAAAAGCCGGCAATTGAATTAGCGGCTATTACAGTATGTAGAAGTGTAAGAACTATAAATAAATATATATATATATATATATATATATATATATATATATATATATACATGTCACAATGACATGTATATATATATATGTGTTCTATGTGTATATATCTATTCTTTCTTTTGTGATTGAAATACTATTCTTTTGGATCCATTATATGTCAGTTTTGCAAGCCTGCGAGAAATTCTCGCAAGTCGGATGAAAATCGGATGTTACAAGGTACACACACATGCGACTAAATCGCATCTTTGAAGGAAAATCGGATGCCAGAAGGATGTGTGATGTTTGTATTTTGATCCGACAATCGACCGACTAAAACGGACCGATTTTTTGTAGTTGTGTGTGACGCCGGCCTAAGACATATTTTCAGTTGTTTCACACTTTTTTGTAAAGTGTAATGTATAATTCCACATGTGTTAATTCATAGTTTTGATGCCTTCAGTGTGATTCTACAATTTTCATAGTCATGAAAATACAGAAAAATCATTGAATGAGAAGGTGTGTCCAAACTTTTGGTCTGTACTGTACATACTGACCCCTTAGTATCCCCCAATGATGGCTCCAACACTGTATGATGGCCCCCTCACTGTAATCTCCACATTGTATAATGGCCCCCTTACTGTAATCTCCACACTCTATGATGGCCCCCTAGATAGCCTCCATATAGTATAATACACCAGATAGTTCTCAATATAGTATAATGCAGCCCCCATAGGCAGACTTTACAGTATAATGCAGCCCCATAGGCAGACTCAATAGTATATTGCAGCCCCCACAAGCAGACTGTAATGTAAGGCTGCACCCCCCATAGGCAGACTAATATAAGGCAGCACTCCCCCCATAGGCAGACTGTAGTATAAGTCAGCCCCCCATCCCCTATAGGCAGACTGTAGTATAAGGTAGCCCCCCCATCCACTATAGGCAGGCTGTAGTGTAAGGCAGCACCCCCATCCACTATAGACACAGTAGTATAAGGCAGCCCCATCCACTATAGGCAGACTGTAGTGTAAGGCAGCCCCCCCTATAGGCAGACTGTAGTGTAAGGCAGCACCCCCCATCCACTATAGGCAGACTGTAGTGTAAGGCAGCCCCCCTATAGGCAGACTGTAGTGTAAGGCAGCACCCCCCATCCCCTATAGGCAGACTGTAGTGTAAGGCAGCACCCCCCATCCCCTATAGGCGGACTGTAGTGTAAGGCAGCCCCCCAATCCACTATAGACAGACAGTAGAGTATATGCAGCCCCCATCCACTATAGCCAGACTGTAGTGTAAGGCAGCCCCCCCCATCCACTATAGACAGACAGTAGTATAAGGCAGCCCCCATACACTATAGGCAGACTGTAGTGTAAGTCAGCCCCCCCATCCACTATAGACAGACAGTAGTATAAGGCAGCATCCCCCATCCACTATAGGCAGACTGTAGTGTAAGGCAGCACCCCCATCCCCTATAGCAGTGGTGGCGAACCTATGGCACGTGTGCCAGAGGGGGCACGCAGAGCCCTCCCGCTGGGCACGCGCGCCATCTCCCCAAAACTAGCGCCGCCATCACTCTCCTCAGCCTGCTCATACTCTCCTGGACCCTCTTCACTAGAGCCGGCGCAGCGTCCACTCTCCTCTGGCCTCTGCACTCTCCCATCGGGCCGCACGCCATTCCATCAGTCTGCGCATGGGCTGAGGATGGGGGTATCGCGTGTGGTCAGGACGGGGATGGCGTGCGGGCTGAGGAGAGTGGCGGTGGCGCTATTGTCGAGATGGCACCTGTGCCCACAGATAGGATTGATAGATGAAGAGATGAGATCAGCGTTGGAACGGGCAGAAGTGAGTAGTTTTTTTTTTATGCAAGGCCATTATTCAGTATGGAGCATCATGTGGGGCCATTATACTGTATGCAGCAGTATATGAGGCCACTATACTGTATGCATCATCATGTGGGGCCATTATTCAGAATGCATCATCATGTGGGGCCATTATACTGTATGCATCATCATGTGGGGACATTGTACTGTATGCATCATCATGTGGGGCCATTATACTGTATGCATCATCATGTGGGGACATTATTCAGAATGCATCATCATGTGGGGCCATTATACTGTATGCATCATCATGTGGGGCCATTATACTGTATGCAGCAGTATATGGGGCCACTATACTGTATGTGTGTCGACCCGCCACCACAATTGTGGATTACCAGGGCAATGGGGTACTCAGAGCCGAGCCCATGGAAGTCTATGGGGTTTGTCACAGGTAGCGGTGGCTCGGTCTGTGGCCCTGGCGGTCTGGCGTATGTTGGGGGAATATTTACAGGGGATAGATTTATATACAGTTCGTGACGCCACCTGTAGTCTTCTGGTAATTTATACCAGCGCTGCTGTAGATCTCTGAGGGGATGGTGATGCAGCTAGATGTCGGGTCCCCTACAGGTAGGACTCTTCCCTCAGGTCGATAGTTAAGGCAGGGTTGTGCAGGCATGCAAGTAAATAACTCAGTCTCACACCGTCAGCGTCTTTCCATACCTTTACTTGCAAGATGGTAAGGCAGGTCCCAGGGAGGCTGATGGGGTTGATGGAGGATGAGCTTTGAGGCAACGGTTAAGCAAGTTAGGGGCCTCCTTTACTTTTCCAATGTTGATGAGTCCAACCAGCTTGAAGCGTAGTTCCCTCTATAATTCCAGCTATTCCAAAGCTGTTCTGCCCGGTCAGTTTTGTGGTCGGAGCCTTCCTGTGAGAAAGCTGAATTCCTATCTTGTCGTGCACTGACTCAAGGTCCTCACTTCCCCTGACCCCAGTTACGTACTGACTATTCGGGGATGCTTGCCGCGACCTAAGGTCCGGTAAGTCTCTGGTCTTCTTACCACTATGCTTGAAGCGATAGTGATCCTTCGGTCCCCAGTGACCGGTAGCAATGTGCAGGTATTCTTTACCTATGGCACTTCCTGTTCTCTTCCACTTTGCCCTTCGATTTGCTCAACTCTTAATAGATATCTCAGTCTGTCTTCCAGTGGGGCACAGCTCTGACTAGGCTGAGGTGAACTAGACCACCTGTACTAGCCTCCACTTTCTGAACTGCTAACAGGCTCAGACTGGACACGTCTGCTCTGTCCAAGGACAGGAAACTGACTGAATGAATCACTCCCCTCCACACCCCTGCTGGGTGTGTCCGAAGTGTACGTGATGTTATGAAGAGCCCTTAACTGTTACCTCTCCACTCATCCTCCTGGTATTGTGTACCAGGGCTACACATTCCCCCATGGTAAACGACAGCACTCCCGGGCTGTAAAATATAAAGAGACAATTTGTTTATGCATTAAACATTAAACATTAATTCGTCCCATCCGGGAGGTAAGGATGTCTTAAACGTTGCAAACAAAACATTATAGAAAAATACAAATATTAAATAACATTTTCATAAATAAACGACAATATTCTTGTGAAGGACCCGCACCAAACCTTCAACGTGGGTCCTGGGTGGGCTGCAGGACATCCGAATGCAGACCTCACTCAGTGCCACACCACACGGGTTTTCTGTTCAGAGGTAAGTCAAGGCTTCGTGTGAAACCATTAAAAGGCACAAAGTGCAACTATTTACAGGATACAGTTTTTGGGCTGGCTCAGTCCTCAGCCTCTAAGTCCATAACATAATGAAAAGACACATATTTATATAGACTTTTTACAATATTCACATCAATTCATTATAATCACTGCTGATATCTAATGGGTAACTTCCCTTTTGTGATTCGCTCTGATCTACGTGGTGTAGCTTCAGGTATATCAAGTTGTGATCTGTCTGCACTGCGTAACGGCAAACTATAGAACTGCCTCAATCTTTCTATGGATCTGGCAAGCGTACTGATGGCTGGGCGGTGTGAGTCAGCTTCACCAGGGGATCCCATAGTATGGGGCGCTGCTTCAGATGATCCTTCTTGAGATTCCACAGGTTGAGGTGTTGCTGGAATGGGTAACTCCTGAGCGGGCTCAACTGGCACCACGGGCACAACTGGAGGTAGAACTTCCTCTTGTGGCTGATAAAACTGCAACACTGGAATTATCACAGCATCTCCCAGTCGGGGCCAATCCGCAGGAAAATCTCCCAGATCTGTGTGTATGACCTCTTCCTTTCTTTCTCCTTGATTGATGACAGGGTTCTTTTCACAACGCTTTAAGGGTTCTGGACACAATTTCAAATGGTCTCTGGACACAGTGGTTATTGTTCTTCCTCCGTCCTTACTGACGACACAAACTTTTCTGTTGTCATATTTAGAATCTTGTATGACGTAGGGTTCTTGCTCCCACTGGTTATCCAATTTGTGCATCTTCCTTTTTCTTTTTAATACTACCTCTCCAGGCATCAAAGGCTTGGCAGGAGCATTTCGGTTGTAAACATCTTCCTGTTTCTCCCGTGCCTTGTTGAGACTTTCCTCTACACAGATTTGTACTCTTCTGTATTGCTCTTGCCGATTGATGTCCCAGTTTTCAATGGCGTCGTCTGCCTCCGGTTCTACCACTCCAAGTTCTAAATCCATTGGTAGTTTTCCGGGCCTTGCTCTCATAAGATAGGCTGGAGTGCAGTTAGTGGAACTGACAGGTATATGGTTATACAAATCAACCAAATCAGGTAGTAAATCCGGCCATCGATTCCTGTCTTCCAACGGTATGGATCTCAACAAGTCAAGGACAATATGGTTCATTTTTTCACAAAGACCGTTGGTTTGAGGGTGATATGGTGTTGTTCTAATTTTCTTGCACCCGTACATGTGACAGAATTCCTTGAATAAATCAGCTTCGAAAGCAGGTCCTTGATCGGTTAATACTTGCTCCGGATACCCATGCGGTCTGCAGAAACTTGCTTGAAAGGTTTTCGCGGCCGTCACTGCGGTCTGATCCTTAACTGGAACAACCACCAGAAATCTGGAGTAATGGTCCACCATGGTCAAGGCGTATGAGTATCCCGATCTACTTGGCGACAGTTTGACGTGGTCCAGGGCCACAATCTCCAGGGGACGAGTCGTCCGGATAGGTTGCAGGGGTGCCTTCTGACTACCGTAGTCCTTTCTTCTGAGACCACAGGGTCCACAGTTCCGACACCACCTCTCAATGGAGCTGCGCATCCCTACCCAGTAGAACCGGCATCTCAACAGGGTCTCCAGCTTTCTCCAGCCAAAGTGTCCTGCTTGATCGTGGTATGCTTCCAACACCATTGGGACGTCTGCCTTGGGGACCACTATTTGCCAGACCATCTCATGGGTTCTGGGGTTGACGTATCTCCTGCACAACTTCTCACGGTATAGGAACAACCTGCTTTTCTCGTTCCACAGGAGCTTTGCTGACATAGGTGCATCCTTTTCCAAGGAGGAACCTTCCTGTTTTAACAACTCCTTGATGCGGCTGACCACTGGATCACTGTCCTGAGTCTCTTTCCAGCTGTGATGGGGTAAAGGATTTAATGTTGCACCATACTGCTTTCTGTTGACTCGATGCTCGTGGACTACCCCATTTCGATGGAACGCAGGTAGCTCAATTTCCTCCAGGTCGTCCGATTCTTCTTCCGTGTCAGAGTCATGCGGCCTTCGGGACAACGCATCAGCATTAGCATTCTTTCGACCTGCCCGGTACTTGATAGTAAACTGGTAATTGGACAACCGAGCCATCCATCGCTGCTCCATGGCGCCCAACTTGGCCGTTTCTAGGTGCGTTAGCGGGTTGTTATCTGTAAACGCAGTGAACCGATTGGAGGCCAGATAATGCTTAAATCTTTCAGTAATGGCCCAGACCAGCGCCAGAAACTCCAGCTTGAAGCTGCTATAATTTTCCGGATTCCTCTCAGTTGGCCTGAGTTTTCTGCTGGCATATGCGATGACTTTTTCTTGGCCATTCTGCTTCTGACTGAGAACTGCTCCCAAACCTTCATTACTGGCGTCGGTGTACAACAGGAACGGTTGGCTGTAATCAGGATAGGCCAAGATCTCATCACCTGTAAGGATCTTTTGGAATGCTTCAGCCTGTTCCTTACCCCAATTAAAGGGAGGGTTTCTGCTCTTTAAGGATTGTCCTACCAGGAGGTCCTGTAAAGGAGCTGCCTTCTTCGTGTAATCTTTCACGAACCTTCTGTAGTAACCCGTTAGTCCCAGGAACTGTCGCACTTCCTTAAGGTTCTTCGGCTCCGGCCACTTCTGGATGGCAGTGACTTTCTCTGGGTCCGGCGCTACTCCTTCCGAACTGACGATGTGCCCCAAGTATTGTACCTTCTGTTTGAGTAGATGGCATTTTGAGGGTTTTAATTTCATCCCGTACCTGGACAGGGACTCAAACACTTCTGCCAGGTGTTTCAGATGGTCCTCATATGTCTTGGAATACACGATAACGTCGTCTAGGTATAGCAGCACGGTTTCAAAATTGAGATGTCCCAGGCAGTTCTCCATCACTCTCTGAAATGTTCCTGGGGCACTACTGAGCCCAAACGGCATTCTGTCGAACTCACAGAGCCCCATTGGGGTGGTGAAAGCCGTTTTCTCACGATCCTCCTCAGCCACAGCCACTTGCCAGTAACCACTAGTCAGATCGAGGGTAGAAAAGTAGTTAGCCATTTTCAGAGCAGCTAATGATTCCTCTATACGTGGTAACGGGTATGCATCCTTGTGTGTTATGCGGTTCACCTGCCTGTAATCCACACACATTCTCATACTACCATCTTTCTTTTTAACCAGAACTAGAGGGGCTGCCCAGGGGCTACAACTATCCCTTATCACCCCGGCTTTCTTCATATCATTCAACATTTCTTTAGCCTTCTGATAATGAGCTGGAGGTATGGGCCTATACCGCTCTTTGATGGGAGGATGACTGCCTGTAGGGATATGATGTTGTACTCCCTTAATTATCCCAAAATCAAGTGGATTCTTGCTAAACACTTGGGCGTACTCTTGCACCACCCGTAATACCCCTTGCTTCTGGTGAGCGGGAGTGGTGTCCGTCCCAACATGGAGCTGCTGACACCATTCCGCCACCTGAGTTGCTGGGTCGTTGTCCTCCGCTATTTGACAGGAGTCTAAGGACTCAGCCGGGAGAATAGAATTATTGTCAACAGCATGAAGTTTAGCAATGGTTGCATAACGGGGTAAATTTACCTCATCATCTCCCCAATTGAGAAGCCGTACCGGTACTCTTCCATTCACCACTTCTACTACTCCTCTAGCAGTCATAAGTGTAGGTCTATGTTCTGAATGGTGAGGTTCTACTACAGCTTGGTAATTCTGTCCTCTCAGACCTATGGCTGCCCTGCACCAAATGATCATTTCACTCATTGGGGGTATCACAATAGGATCCGAGTCAGTGACCCGTACATTACCAATTTCGCCGTCTGTAAGCTTCGCTTGCTGCTGACACACCAGGGCCCGGATCTCTCTTTGGATTACTCCTCTCTGCCTTGGTCGGGCAATCTCAGCGAGCTGTTGGAGCAAGAACACAACTTCTCCCAAACAATTACCGATAATGTTAGTACCCAAAATTATATTTAAACCGTTCTCCTCATTTACAGTCTTTACTACCAGAAGCCCTTGGTCTTTCAACTCCTCTCTGCCCACCTTTACATCTACACATTTTGTTCCGAGTACTTCTACAGGAAGACCATTGGAAGCATACACGGTAAAGTCAAGGCTCGGAGGTTTAAGACTGTCCATTGACCAGTACTTGGTATATAGGGCATCAGGTATTAGGGTCACCTGGGACCCAGTGTCTAACAATGCCGGAACTGCAATACCATCTAAGATGATAGACAGGTAGGGTCGCCCACCCACATACCTGCGGTTCCAGTCTAGGGGGCCTGACGGGTATTCTCCTGGGTGTTGGCCCTTGGACCCAGGTTCTGCCCGTTTAAAGGACACTGTGGAAACAGATGACCTTTCCGGTTGCAGCGATAACAGATGATCTCTCGACGAGGAGGGTGTTGATCAGAGGTCGCTCCTGGGGGTGGCGTTGTCCTCCTCTGGGGGGGCGACGTCTTCTTTCTTCTCCGGTGCTTCCACGGGATGTCTTCTGGGCAGTCAGCTAACAAGATCTTTCCTTCCTCCTCTTTCCGCAGCTGCAGGGCACTCATCACAGCAGCCAGATTTTTAGTCAGCTGGCGCACCTCTGAGCGTAGACAGTCCAATTCACTAGGAGGTGTCACCTGCGCTTTGGCTTCAGCCACTAGCGGGGAAAAGGGGGTTACTGCCGGTTCCAGAGTGACTTCAGCCTGATGATGTTGGGTTGCCACCTCGGGTTTGCCCAGGGGCCGCAGCCCTTTTATTGCCATGTCCTTTAGGGCATCAAAGGTAGCATCCGGATGGTCTAAGGACCACCAGTTTACAGTTCTGCGTTCCTCTTGGGATCTCAATCCCTGTATAAATTGTTCTTTCAGCATTTTATTCTCGTCGATAGCATTTAAATTGTTAATTTGCTTGAGGGCTCTCAGGGCTCCCTGTAGTCGGCAAGCGTAGTCCCGGATGCTGTCACCTGGCTGTTGTGAACAGTGATAGAAGGCCATCCGGAGATCCGTTTCTGTGTGGTCTTCAAATATGGCATGTAGCTTAAGGAAGATCGCAGGTACCGACTCCTGATCAACGGTATCCCAAGTCTCCACTTCCCTCTCAGCAGCGCCAGTTAGCTGCCCTATTAGCACAGCAGCTTTTTGTCTCTCAGGCATGGAGTACATTTCTAGGATGCTGCATAACTTCCGCTTGAAGCCTGCTAATGTGCCTGGCTCACCGCTGTACTGGGGAAGCCATTTCGCCCCAGGCATATATGGGAGCGTTAGTGGCATGATCGGGACTACCGGACTGGGTGCTGGACCTGCGCCTCCATCTGGCGCTACAATACCAGACGGTGCGGGATTGGGGCCTCCGGCTGGGGCCGCACTGTCAGCCGGTTGTTGTGACATCTTAGCGCCCCCTTGGTTAAACGGAGCCTACCGGTTTCAGACGCTGCTATTTCACAGGCACCGCAGTGAGAACAGGACCTTCGTCGCAGGCGCTCTGATGTCAGAGCGTTCACTTCCTGTTGCAGGACCTGCCGCTGAGTCAGAGCCGGGGGCGTGTCCAAGACTTTGCGCGCTCTTTCAGGTACGCCCACCTTCTTCTCCAGCGCCTTAGGGCGCGAATCTGGCGGCAAATATGGCGGTATTTGGCGCCAAACAACAGCAACAGTCTTTTTCACCAAAACACTCCACAGGCACACAGGGCTCGCAATGCTGCAAGTTTCGTATCCTGTTCGTGACGCCAAAGTTTTGTGTCGACCCGCCACCACAATTGTGGATTACCAGGGCAATGGGGTACTCAGAGCCGAGCCCATGGAAGTCTATGGGGTTTGTCACAGGTAGCGGTGGCTCGGTCTGTGGCCCTGGCGGTCTGGCGTATGTTGGGGGAATATTTACAGGGGATAGATTTATATACAGTTCGTGACGCCACCTGTAGTCTTCTGGTAATTTATACCAGCGCTGCTGTAGATCTCTGAGGGGATGGTGATGCAGCTAGATGTCGGGTCCCCTACAGGTAGGACTCTTCCCTCAGGTCGATAGTTAAGGCAGGGTTGTGCAGGCATGCAAGTAAATAACTCAGTCTCACACCGTCAGCGTCTTTCCATACCTTTACTTGCAAGATGGTAAGGCAGGTCCCAGGGAGGCTGATGGGGTTGATGGAGGATGAGCTTTGAGGCAACGGTTAAGCAAGTTAGGGGCCTCCTTTACTTTTCCAATGTTGATGAGTCCAACCAGCTTGAAGCGTAGTTCCCTCTATAATTCCAGCTATTCCAAAGCTGTTCTGCCCGGTCAGTTTTGTGGTCGGAGCCTTCCTGTGAGAAAGCTGAATTCCTATCTTGTCGTGCACTGACTCAAGGTCCTCACTTCCCCTGACCCCAGTTACGTACTGACTATTCGGGGATGCTTGCCGCGACCTAAGGTCCGGTAAGTCTCTGGTCTTCTTACCACTATGCTTGAAGCGATAGTGATCCTTCGGTCCCCAGTGACCGGTAGCAATGTGCAGGTATTCTTTACCTATGGCACTTCCTGTTCTCTTCCACTTTGCCCTTCGATTTGCTCAACTCTTAATAGATATCTCAGTCTGTCTTCCAGTGGGGCACAGCTCTGACTAGGCTGAGGTGAACTAGACCACCTGTATTAGCCTCCACTTTCTGAACTGCTAACAGGCTCAGACTGGACACGTCTGCTCTGTCCAAGGACAGGAAACTGACTGAATGAATCACTCCCCTCCACACCCCTGCTGGGTGTGTCCGAAGTGTACGTGATGTTATGAAGAGCCCTTAACTGTTACCTCTCCACTCATCCTCCTGGTATTGTGTACCAGGGCTACACATTTGCATCATCATGTGGGGCCATTATTCAGAATGCATCATCATGTGGGGCCATTATACTGTATGCATCATCATGTGGGGACATTATTCAGAATGTATCATCATGTGGGGCCATTATACTGTATGCATCATCATGTGGGGACATTATTCAGAATGCATCATCATGTGGGGCCATTATACTGTATGCATCATCATGTGGGGCCAATATACTGTATGCAGCAGTATATGGGGCCATTATACTGTATGAAGCAGTATATGGGGCCATTATACTGTATGCAGCAGTATATGGGGCCATTATACTGCATGCATCATTATGTGGGTACATTATACTGTATGCATCATCATGTGTGGCCATTATACTGTATGCATCATTATGTGGGCACATTATACTGTATGCATCATTATGTGGGGCCATTATACTGTATGCATCATTATGTGGGGCCATTATACTGTATGCATCATTTTGTGGGCCATTATACTGTATGCATCATTATGTGGGCACATTATACTGTATGCATCATTATGTGGGCACATTATACTGTATGCATCATTATGTGGGCACATTGTACTGTATGCATCATTATGTGGGCACATTATACTGTATGCATCATTATGTGGGGCATTATTCAGTATGCATCATCATGTGGCCATTATACAGTATGTAGCATCACCTGTGGCCATTATACAGTATGGAGCATCATGTGGGGCCATTATACAGTATGGAGCATCATGTGGGGCCATTATACAGTATGCAGCATCATGTAGGGTCATTATACAGTATGGAGCATCACGTGTGGCCATTATACAGTATGGAGCATCACGTGTGGCCATTATACAGTATGGAGTATCACGTGTGGCTATTATACAGTATGGAGCATCATGTGGGGCCATTATACAGTATGGAGCATCATGTGGGGCCATTATACAGTATGGAGCATCACGTGTGGCCATTATACAGTATGGAGCATCACGTGTGGCCATTATACAGTATGGAGTATCACTTGTGGCTATTATACAGTATGGAGCATCATGTGGGGCCATTATACAGTATGGAGCATCATGTGGGGCCATTATACAGTATGGAGCATCATGTGGGGCCATTATACAGTATGGAGTTGTTTTTCTAATCTAAAACCTCAGTATTCCGGTTAAATTGCAGTGTTGGCACTTTGCGATAAATAAGTGGGTTTTAGATTGCAGTTTGGGCACTCAGTCTCTAAAAGGTTCGCCATCACTGCCCTATAGGCAGACTGTAGTGCAAGGCAGCACCCCCATCCACTATAGGCAGACTGTAGTGTAAGGCAGCCCCCCATCCACTATAGACAGACAGTAGTATAAGGCAGCCTCCATCCACTATAGGCAGACTGTAGTGTAAGGCAGCACCCCCCATCCCCTATAGGCAGACTGTAGTGTAAGGCAGCATCCCCCATCCACTATAGGCAGACTGTAGTGTAAGGCAGCTCCCCCCCATCCACTATAGGCAGACTGTAGTGTAAGGCAGCACCCCCCATCCTCTATAGGCAGACTGTAGTGTAAGGCAGCACCCCCCCACCCACTATAGGCAGACTGTAGTGTAAGGCAGCACCCCCCATCCATTATAGGCAGACTGTAGTGTAAGGCAGCACCTCCCCATCCACTATAGACAGACAGTAGTATAAGGCAGCCCCCATCCACAATAGGCAGACTGGAGTGTAAGGCAGCACCCCCCCATCCCCAATAGGAAGACTGTAGTATAAGGCAGCCCCCCATCCCCTATAGACAGACAGTAGTGTAAGGCAGCCCCCCCTATAGGTAGACTGTAGTATAATGCACCCCCATAAAAAAAAATCCTGTACTCACCTTTCTTCTTCCTGGCTCCTGCACTGCTCCTGCTCATCTTCTGCCAGCAGGCGCCGGGCAGTGACGTCATCGCGCCCGCTGTCAGGGAGAGGGGGCTGATGGGAGAAGGAGCGCTCGCTCCTTCTCTCTTCCTGCGGCCAGCTGTATCGGCTGCATGCCAATACAGCTGAACCTGCGATCAATGACGGGCGGGGTGGCCCACTGCTGGCATCGGGCCCCCCCCTGCTCAGGGGCCCATAGCGGCCGGGCGGCAGAGCAGAGAGATCGATTCTCCCTGCACTGCTGCAGAACGTAACTGTATTGGCATGCTATGCATGCCGATACAGTTACAGTGCGTAGCTCCAGGTGGGCCCCTCAGAGCGCGGCGCCCGGGGCCACCGCCCCCTCTGCCCCCCCCCGGTAGCTACGCTACTAGATAGGGATCATAATATTTGCAAAAAGATGCCAGTAATTAATGTGCAAATCAGCAATAATGAGCAAATAAATCAACAGGCAGTAAAGGCAATAAGGTACACATGTACGTATAAAATATCAGCAAAAAATACAGAATAGGCTGGGGTCACACTTGCGAGAAACTCATGTGATTCTCGTGCGAGTCTCTCGCATCAATACCCGGCACTGCCTCCAGCACTCGTACCGGAGCGTGCGGCTGCATAGAAATACATGCAGCCGCATGCGCCGGTCCGAGTGCTGGAGGCAGTGCCGGGTGTTGATGTGAGAGACTTGCACAAGAATCCTGGGAGTTTCTCGCAAGTGTGACCCCGGCCATATATTACAAGTCAAGGCGTCACAAGTAAAACCACAGTCACCTGTCCTGTCTATGCTGCTGGCAAAATAAGGATACGAGTATCAACTGACATACTTAGTAAAATATCAAACCCTTTTTGGACAAGGGACCTCCTACTCCCATCAGCCACAGGTGAGTAACCTACAGACAGTGTCAGGTTGGCGCCTTATATTGATTAAAATGATATCTGGGTGATGAAATCCGTCTTGTGGTTGTTGTTAATGATATGCTCGTGCTTCAGGTCGGCCTGTGGGAGGAGGTCTGCATGTGGTGCTCTGCTTAGGTATTCATGTGTATGGCTTATGACAGGTCACTGATCCCTCACTGACCTGCCCCCTAATTTACATAATGAATATTATATATACATACTAAAAAAAATCCCCTTCTGCAGGCAGACACCAGCCGTGACACCGGCGCATGTTTAGTGTCCTAGTAATAACTGTTCTTGATGTTATTGAGCAAGTACAAAAAATCAATTTGAAAATGGCGCCCGCCGCAGCAGCTGTCAGTGACCCTCTGTATTGAAAATCATAGTGTAAAATGAACTAGTGTTCAGATGCACATTGGCCGAAGGCTAAATAGACGCTTATTTGGCCTCTGCATGGTGAATGGAGACGGATCCAAATATTACAGTATTATTCCCATCCCTGCCTGTCGTGAGCTAATTGGAAATATCTGCTGCTATGTTCCGGCCACCACAAACAAAAACAGCCGAGGGGAGCTGCACTACGCTGCTTATGTCCCATAGAAGTGATTGGGAGTCACTGAAACAGCATAGCCAAGCGACCTACACTGGTGGCATAACCCCCCGAGATGCAGTCATGGCTATGCTGCTCTGTTTCCATCAATCCTATTCCTTTCTATTGGAGATGTGCATCTCTGATAGGACTCTGAGGGTATGTTTCCACGGTCAGGAAACCATCAGTATTTGCTGCGGATTGGACGCTGCGTACAGCCACATCGTCCAATGCGCAGCGTCCAGATGTTACATCATAGTGGAGGGGATTTTATGAAATCCCATCTTCACTATGCGTGCAGGGCCACATCCGGCGGCCCTTCATATCCGGACATGCAGCGCGTCTTTCCAGATCGCAGCATGTCTATTTATCTTGCGGAGTCGGAGCCAGATAAATAACCCTGTCTACGGATAGGATGGGGTGATTCCGGTTGTGTTCAATGAACACATCCTGAATCACCGCGTGTACAATAGGGGGCGGAGCTTTGGGCAGAGTGGAGTTTCCGCTGCGTCCAAAGTGCTGCCAGTACGCAGCGTGGAGACGTACCCTGATGGTTTGTATACCTCCCATAGAAATGAATGGGATTTCTGGAAGCAGTATACACAGCGCTTTCTGCGCCTGAGGAGTTACTCCAGCAGTGTAACCGCTGTCCGATGCTCTTTCTGTAACTGTGTGGCCCAGCTATGTCAGGCACACATATCCAGGAAAATGCACAGGAAGGTAACCGCAAAAGCTTGATATCCATTCACTTCACTCGCACTTTCAGACACACCCATCAGGGGTATAAGAGGAAGTGACACTTAGCAATCAGTGTTCAGTCTGTTTCCTGTCTGAGAAGAGCTCAGATCATTCAGTTTCCTGTCTTAGGACAGTGCAGTTCAGTGTCAGTCCAGTCTGGACTTGGAAGATACTGAGAGCTGCTCAGCGAGCTCTGGAGAAAGCTGACATTTCCATCAAAGCTACAAGTGCTTATGCTAAGAGCGAGAGCAGGGCGAAGGGCACAGTGGAGAAGACAGAGAGAAGTGCTTCAGGTACCAGATTACCTGCACTTATTCACCGGACACCGGGGTCCGAAGCGTTGCTAGTGTTTCAAGCCTAGTAACAAGATAACCGGAGGCTTTCTGGACTACAGGTCGCAGAAGGTAGCCCTAAGCGCTGATACGTAAACGGAGCCAGGGGGAACAAGGACTTTTAGCTAGGCCAAGCTTAGAGGGACTTCGTTCTTTCCAATATCTGGTCACCATATCGGGTCACCAGATTAAGCAAAAGGCTCTACCACAATGTCAGCCGGGCTTGGCAGCTATTGAGAAAAGCTGGAGATTACAGAGTTAACTTCGCTTCATGCAAGTTTGGACTCAGATACATATGAAGTAAAGGAGGCCTCTAACCTGCTCAGCGGTTTCCCGAATGTGCATTCTCCACCCCGACCAGCTTCCCAGGATCAACACCTACAAGTAAAGGTATGGAAAGAAGCTGCATTGTGTGTGACTGAATTCTTATCTACACCCTGCATCATCACCATAGACTTCCAGGGACCAGTCTCACCTGTGGGAGACTTACCACCCAGCTACCCCATAACATCCCCTGTGAAGATCCTTATAGCAGCGCTGGTCCAATTGATCAGATACCACAGGTGGCGTCACGAACTATCTATCCTAATAATCCCCTGTAAATATCCCCCATTGCATGACCGCCAGGGCCACGGACCGAGTCCCGCTGCCAGTGACATCTCCCATAGAAATCTATGGGCTCGGCTCCGAGTACCCCATAGCCCTGGTATCCACAATTGTGGTGCGAGTCATCTTAAACTTGGCGTCACGAACAGGATCCGAAAGCTTGCAATTGTGAGTCCTGTGTGCCTATTGAACTGTTTGGTGAAAAAGACTGTTTGCTGCATTTGGCGCCAAATACCGCCATTTTTACCGCCATATTCGCGCCCTAAGGCGCTGGTGAAGAAGGGGGGCGTACCTGAAAGAGCGCGCTGGTTCCCTGGCCCCGCCCCCAACTCTGACGCGGTGGAAGGTCCTGTGAGAGCGGAAGTGGACGCTCTGACATCACAGCTCCAGCGACAAAGGTCCTGTCTCCACCGCTGTGCCTGCGACGCTGCAGCCTTCGAAAGAGGTAGGCTCCGACTAAACGAGGGGGCACCAATATGTCGCAGCAACCGGCAGACGGAGCGGCCCCCGCCGGAGGCCCCAATAGCCCACCGCTTGGCGTTGTAGTGCAGGATGGAGGTGCGGGCCCCTCACCTGGTCCGGTGGTCCCGCTCATGCCCCTAACGCTCCCATACATGCCAGGAGCGAAGTAGCTCCCTCAGTACAGCGGCGAGCCAGATACCCTGTCAGGATTTAAACGGAAAATATGTAGCATCCTAGACATGTACTCAATGACTGAAAAGCAAAAAGCTGCTGTGGTAATAGGACAGTTAGCTGGTGCGGCTGAGAGAGAAGTAGAGACTTGGACCACTGCAGACCAGGAGTCGGTACCTGCGATTCTCTTAAAGCTACAGGCCATCTTTGAGGACCGCACAGAAACGGATCTCCGGATGGCATTTTATCAGTGCTCCCAGAGACCAGGTGACAGCATTAGGGACTACGCCTGTCGGCTACAGGGGGCCCTGCGAGCTCTCAAACAGGCTAACCCTGCAAGTGCCATTGACGAAAGCAAAATGTTGAAAGAACAATTTGTACGGGGACTGAGGTCTCCAGCGGAAGGCAGGACTGTAAACTGGTGGTCCTTGGATCATCCAGATGCCACTTTTGATGCCTTAAAGGACATGGCAATAAAAGGACTGCGACCCTTGGAAAAGCCAGAGGTGGCAAACCAGTATCACCCGGGTGAAGTCACTCTAAAGCCGGCAGTACTCACCTTTTCCCCGCAGGTGGCAGAAGCTACCACGCAGGTGGCGCCCCTAGTGAGTTGGAATGTCTGCGCTCAGAAGTGCGCCAGCTGACTAAGAACCTGGCCACTGTAATGAATGCCCTGCAACTGCGGAAAGAAGAAGGAGGAAAGATCCTACTAGCCGACTGTCCGGAGGATGTCCCTTGGATGAACCGGAGGAAATGGAGGACGTCGCCTCACCGGAGGAGGACCACGCCACCCCCAGGAGCGACTCCTGATCAACACCATCCTCGCCGAGAGATCATCTGCTACCGCTGCAACCAAAAAGGTCATATGGCTCAGCAATGTCCTTTAAACGAGCCGATCCTGGGTCAGAGGGCCAACACCCAGGAGTAGACTCATCAGGCCCCTTAGACTGGAACCGCAGGTTCGTGGGTGGACGACCCTACCTGTCCATCATTCTGGACGGGATTGCAATTCCTGCACTGCTGGACACTGGATCTCAGGTGACCATAATACCTGATGTCCTTTATAATAAATTTTGGTCAAAGGACAGTCTCCAGCCCCCGAGCCCTGACTTTACAGTGTACGCCACCAATGTTCTCCCTGTTGAAGTACTCGGAGCCAAAAATGTGGACGTAAAAGTGGGCAGAGTGGAGCTGAAGGATCAGGGACTTCTAGTAGTCAGGACTGTAAATGAGGAAAATGGCCTAAATGTGATATTAGGTACTAACATTATCAGTAACTGTCTGGGAGAAGTTGTGTTTTTGCTCCAACAGCTCGCTGAAGTTGCCAAGCCAAAGCAGAAGGGAGTGATCCAGAGGGAGATCCAGGCCCTGATGTGCCAGCAGCAAGCGAAGCTTACAGATGGTGAAATCGGTAATGTATGGGTCACGGACCCAAATCCCATTGTAATACCCCCAATGAGTGAAATGTTAATATGGTGTAGAGCAGCCATAGGTCTGAGGGGACAGAACTACCAAGCAGTAGTAGAACCCCATCGTTCAGAGCACAGACCTACACTCTTAACTGCTAGAGGGGTAGTGGAAGTAATAAATGGGAGAGTACCAGTACGACTTCTCAACTGGGGAGACGACGAAGTAAATTTACCACGTTATGCCACAGTTGCTAAATTACATGCCGTAGATAACAATTCTATCCTCACAACCGAGTCCTTAGCCTCCCGCCAACCAGCGGAGGATAATGATCCGGCAACCCCGGTAGCGGATTGGTGTCAGCAGCTTCATATAGGGACAGACACCACTTCCGTCCACCAGAAACAGGGGGTACTACGGGTGGTACAAGAGTACGCACAAGTATTTAGCAAACACCCACTCGACTTTGGGACAATTAAGGGAGTACAGCATCATATCCCTACAGGCAGTCATCCTCCCATCAAAGAGCGGTACAGGCCTATACCTCCAGCCCACTATCAGAAAGCTAAGGAAATGTTGCGTGACATGAAGGAAGCCGGGGTGATAAAGGACAGTTGTAGCCCCTGGGCAGCACCTCTAGTTCTAGTTAAGAAAAAGGATGGTAGCATGAGAATGTGTGTAGATTACAGACAAGTAAATCGCATAACACATAAAGATGCATACCCATTACCACGCATAGAGGAATCCTTAGCTGCTCTGAAAACGGCTAACTACTTTTCTACCCTCGACCTTACTAGTGGGTACTGGCAAGTAGCTGTGGCTGAGGAGGATCGGGAGAAAACTGCTTTCACCACCCCAATGGGACTCTGCGAGTTTGACAGAATGCCGTTTGGCCTCAGCAGTGCCCCAGGAACATTCCAGAGAGTGATGGAGAGCTGCCTAGGACATCTCAACTTTGAAACCGTGTTGCTGTATCTGGACGACGTGATTGTGTACTCCAAGACATATGAAGATCATCTGAAGCACCTGGCAGAGGTATTCGAGTCACTGTCCAAGTATGGGATGAAACTGAAGCCCTCAAAGTGCCATCTGCTCAAACGGAAGGTACAGTACTTGGGACATATTGTCAGTTCCGAAGGAGTAGCGCCGGACCCCGAGAAGGTCACAGCCATCCAGAAATGGCCGGAGCCGAAGAATCTAAAGGAGGTGCGTCAGTTCCTGGGACTAACAGGTTACTACAGGAGGTTTGTAAAAGATTACACCAAGAAAGCGGCGCCTTTACAGGACCTCCTGGTCGGACAACCTCTCAAGAGCAGAAACCCTCCATTCAGTTGGATAAAGAACAAG
>JARQOD010011234.1:0-24218 GCA_033576555.1 Oophaga sylvatica
AAATATTGGATTCTAACTGTATTAAAAATGAGACATTTGGCAAATAATTGATCAATTCTTTGAGCCACCCCGCCACAACAAGGCATTCTCATATGGGGCAGTCCTACTCTACGTTTTTTATATTCGCTGTGCCATTACGGCCTCCTGAATGTATAAAAGCAAGACTGCAAAAAATCAAAACAAAAGTACCTGAAGCATTGCTGTATCACCTGAAATGTCCATCTCTGGACCTGGTCGGTTTTTATCTGCGCTTGCCTTACTGGCACCATGGGAAAATATTTAGAGTTGAGAGTCCTCAGTGGTTGATACCTTTTAATGGCTAACTGAAAAGATGGTAACAAATTGCAAGCTTTCGAGACTACTCAGGTCTCTTCATCAGGCTGAACTCAGCCTGATGAAGAGACCTGAGTAGTCTCGAAAGCTTGCAATTTGTTACCATCTTTTCAGTTAGCCATTAAAAGGTATCAACCACTGAGGACTCTCAACTCTAAATATTTTTCTATCTACTGGCTAACACGGTATGAAGATATACATCTTTACTGTGGCACCATGGGAGTGATTCAGCAATGCTTCAGGTACTTTTGCAGTATTTTTGCTGTTTTTTTGCAGTCTTGCTTTTAATATATTCAGGAGGCCGTAATGGCACAGCGAAAATAAAAAACGTAGAGTAGGACTGCCCCATATGAGAATGCCTTGTTGTAGCGGGGTGGCTCAAAAAATTTATCAATTATTTGCCAAATGTCTCATTTTTAAGAAAACAGAAACTAATATGTGCAGATGCACTTAATGTATTTCATGCTGATCATGTGCGGCGCTGGCTTCTCTTTTTTTCCATGCTTATTTATATACGTCTTTTAGATTGCGTGTTATTCCACTTTTTGTTCGGCGGTATGGTGATAAATCATTGTTTTTTTTAGCCTTGTTTTTTTTTTGAAGGGGTTCACAAAAGGGGTTAACTAATGGGACAGGTTTATAGGGCGTGTTGTTACAGACGTGGCAATACTAAATATGTGTAGTTTTATCGTTTTGTTTTTTTTATTTACATGAAGAAAGGAATTTATTGGGGAATATTTTTTTTTCTTCATTTATGAATTTTTTTTACACATGTTATTTTTATTTTTTAACTTTTTTACTTTGTCTCAGCACTCTGTCAGACCAGCGATCTCACTGGCACTTCTGCAGGCTTTCTCAGCGCCTGCTCTCAGCAGGCACTGAGGAAGCCGCCTCCCTGCAGGACCCGGAAGGACCCCGGGGCCATCTTGGGTCCGGGGTCCTGCAGGTAGGAGGGTCCCTCGGATGCATCGTGCTGTTCTGAGTGTCTCAGGGAAGCATGCAGGGTGCCCTCCCTACGCGATGCTTCCCTATGCCCCCGGTACACTGCGATCATCTTTGATTGCAGTGTGCCAGGGGTTAATGTGCAGGGAGTGGTCCGTGTCAGCTGTGATAATCAGATGTCACCCGGTTGCGATCAGCTGCGCTGCCCCAGGAGCGCAGCTGATCGCATGTGACGTACTATTTTGTCCTTGGGAATTAGGTCCTGGGCACATGGACGGAATAGTACGTCTGATGGGATAAAGGGGTTAAATAAAAACCGTGGGCCACTTGTAAGACCCGGACTTGAGGAAAAGACCTGTCCCACTACCATCTTACAGATCGCTCCAAAAATAAAAGCCCAAGGCAGGTTATTCTAAGCTGACTTGGTCAAATATTTTTGTCCAGTCCACACTTACTTTTATTTTACGTGGTAACCACAGCCGTGACTGTGATTACAATGCACTCCAGCAGTTCAGTATGCTTCTAAGCACATTCTGGGGGATACATAATGCATATGATACCCCTCCCTATCTCACAAGATGCACAAAAAAAATCGGATCCCATATGAATCAAACAAAGAGCATTCAATTTTTATAGAAGCATTGCCATTGTTAACATAGTAAACAGTTTTAGGTCTTGTATTCGTTGCTGATGTATAAAAAATACTGCGTACTGATTACACAGTATAAAAAATTGCCCTGCTTTTCTGGATAAAAATTTTTTCATGCACTTATGAGAGCTTTATCTCTTTCAATTAACTGACAATATTTTGCCTGTGCTTTTTTTTAGATTTTTAATGTTCATGAAAATAAAACATAGTCAATGTTTCACTGTTTTAAGAACTAAACCTTTTGGCTTAGATACCCAGGTTTATCACTGCCATATAAAAATGGAAGCATTTGCTTATGCAAAGCATAAAATGACATGTAGTGCAGGAGTACACTGAAACAATGGCCGTTCTGCATTAGGTGATGCTTTTTATAGCCTTTGACAGAAAAATATGTGTATCAGTGCATTAATAATTATATCTGCATTACTGCACTATGTTTATTTACATGCTAATAAAAATGAGGATAAGTACATATGGACTGTGGTAAGTTTTAGCATGATATTAAAGTTAAATAATCCAGCAAAAGGAACCGTGGTTCATGTGCGGAGACAACTGAATACCCACTAAATCCACAGAAACAACGGAGATGGACTGTAAGTTCCCACTGCGAGGAAAAAAGTTAGGCTGGAGTCAGATGGCGGTAAAACTCGTGCAATAATCGCATCGCACTGCACGGACTGGCCTGACACCTCTCCTGACCTGAGCAAGACAGCGTGATAGATTACTATGCAGAGGTCAAGCTCAGGTCAGGAGAGCCGACAGCCAGGACGAGTTTTACGATGCGATTTCGCACGTGAAATATGACAGTGTGTCTCTGCTCTAACAATAAAAAAAGCAGACAAGAGCCTCACTGAGCGCATTAAAATTATTCCTTTATTGAAGTGGTAGTCTATGCCTGATGAAGAGACCTGAGTAGTCTCGAAAGCTTGCAATTTGTTACCATCTTTTCAGTTAGCCATTAAAAGGTATCAACCACTGAGGACTCTCAAGTCTAAATATTTTTCCTTTATTGAAGTCATTCTAAAACATGCGGTCAGGGAGAGTGGCAGGTGCGGGTGATCAGATGATGGCCGTTTCAAATCTGAATCAGACCCATGGAAGCATACTCATACGCGAAAAGGCCGTCGTTTCATCATCTGCACCTGCACCCTCTCCCTGATCGCATATTTTAGAAGGAACTTCGATAAAGGAATAATTTTATACGTGAGTGCCACTCTTGTCTGCTTTTTTGATACTACCCTTAACCCCTTCACCCCCAAGGGTGGTTTGCACGTTAATGACCGGGCCAATTTTTACAATTCTGACCACTGTCTCTTTATGAGGTTATAACTCTTGAACGCTTTAACGGATCTTTGCGATTCTGATATTGTTTTCTCGTGACATATCGTTCTTCACGTTAGATATAAAATTTCTTCGATATAACTTGCGTTTATTTTTGAAAAAAAACGCAAATATGGCGAAAATTTTTAAATTTTGCAATTTTCAAACTTTGAATTTTTATTCCCTTAAAACAGAGAAATATGTCACACAAAATAGTTAAGAAATAACATTTCCCACATGTCTACTTTACAACAGTACAATTTTGGAACCAAAATTTTTTTTTGTTAGGAAGTTATAAGGGTTAAAAGTTGACCAGCGATTTCTCATTTTTACAACAAAATTTACAAAGCCATTTTTTTTTAGGGACCACCTCATATTTGAAGTCACTTTGAGGGGTCTATATGGCAGAAAATACCCAAAAGTGACACAATTCTAAAAACTGCACCCCTCAAGGTACTCAAAACCACATTCAAGAAGTTTATTAACCCTTCAGGTGCTTCACAGGAGCTGAAGCAACATGGAAGGAAAAAATGAATATTTAACTTTTTAGCCACAAAAATGATCTTTTACAAACTTTTTTTTAATTTCACAAGGGTAAAAGGAGAAAATGGACAGATAAGGTTGTTATGCAATTTCTCCTGAGAACGCCAATACTCAATATGTGGGGGAAAACCACTGTTTGGGCACACGGCAGAGCTCGTAAGGGGAAGGAGCGCCGTTTGACTTTTTCAAACTTAAATTGGCTGGAATTGAGATTGGACGCCATGTCGCGTTTGGAGAACCTCTGATGCGCCTAAACAGTGGAAACCCCCCACAAGTGACACCATTTTGGAAACTAGACCCCCTAAAGTACTTATCTAGATCTGTTGTGAGCACTTTGAACCCCAAAGTGTTTCACAAAAGTTTATAATGCCTGGGTGTGAAAAAAACAAAACAATTTTCCACAAAAATGATTTTTTAGTCCCAAATTTTTGAATTTTCCCAAGGAAATTGGACCCCAAAAGTTGTTGTCCAATTTGTCCTGAGTACGCTGATACCCCATATGTGGGGGGAAACTGCTTGGGCGCACGGCAGGGCTTGGAAAGGAAGTAGTAATGTTTTGGAATGCAGACGTTGATGGGGTCATGTTCCGTTTGCAGTGCCCCAGATGAGCCTAAACAGTGGAAGCCCCAACAAATCACCCCATTTGGGAAACTAGACCCCCTAAGGAACTTATCTAGATCTTTGGTGAGCAATTTGAACCCCCAAGTGCTTCACACAAGTTTATAACGTAGAGCCGTAAAATTAAAAACTCATATTTTTTTCCACAAAAATGATCTTTTCATCCCAATTTTTATTTTCCCAAGGGTAACAAGACTCCAAAAGTTATTGTTCAATTTGTCCTGAGTGCGCTGATACCCCATATGTGGGGGTAAACCACTGTTTGGGTGCACAGCAGAGTTTGGAAGGGAAGGAGCGCCGTTTGACTTTTTAAACGCAGAATTGGCTGGACGCCATGTCATGTTTGGAGAGCTCCTGATCTGCTTAAACAGTGGAAACCCCCACAAATGACATCATTTTGGAAACTAGACCCCTCAAGGAACTTATCTAGATGTGTGGTGAGAACTTTGAACCCCCAGGTGTTTCACTAAAGTTTATAACGTACAGCCGTAAAATAAAAAATCTTTTTTTTTTTACAAAAATGATTTTTTCGCCCCCAATATTTTATTTTCACAAGGGTAACAGGAGAAATTGGACCCCAAAAGTTGTTGTCCAATTTGTCCTGAGTATGCTGATACCCAATATGTGGGAGAAAACTACTGTATGGGCGCACGTCAGGGCTCGGAAGGGAAATAGTGACGTTTTGGATTGCAGACTTTGATGGAATGGTCTGGGGGCGTCATGTCACATTTGGAGAGCCCCTGATGTGCCTAAACAGTGGAAATCCCCAACAAGTGACCCCATTTTGGAAAATAGACCCCACAAGGAACTTATCTAGATGTGTGGTGAGCGCTATGAAGCCCCAAGTGCTTCACAGAAGTTTATAATGTACAGCCGTTAAAACAAAAAAATCATTTTTTTTTTTTACAAAAATGATATTTTCGCCCCCAGTTTTTTATTTTCCCAAGGGTAACAGAAGAAATAGGACAAATTGCACAATAACTCTTGGGGTCTAGAGTACGCTGATACCCCATATGTGGGGGTAAACTACTGTTTGGGCGCAAGGCAGAGCTCAGAAGTGAAGGAGCACCGTTTGACTTTTTCAACGCAGAATTGGCTGGAATTGAGATCAGACGCCATGTCACATTTGGGGAGCCCCTGATGTGCCTAAACAGCAGAAACCCCCCAATTCTAACTCCAACCCTAACCCCAACACAACCCTAACCCTAGTCCCAACCCTAACCACAAACCCAACCCTAACCACAAACCTAACCCTAACACACCCCTAACCCTAATCCCAACCCTAACCCTAACCCTAACTTTAGCCGCAACCCTAACCCTAATGGGAAAATGGAAATAAATACATTTTTTTTATTTTATTATTTTTCCCTAACTAAGGGGGTGATAAAAGGGGGTTTGATTTACTATTTATAGCAGGTTTTTATGATTGGCAGCTGTCACGCTAAAAGACGCTTTTTATTGCAAAAAATAGTTTTTTGCATCGCCACATTTTGAGAGCTATAATTTTTGCATACTTTGGCCAACTGAGTCATGTGAGGTCTTATTTTTTGCAGTACGAGTTGATGTTTTTATTGGTACCATTTTTGAGCACGTGACATTTTTTGATCGCTTTTTATATCGATTTTTGAGAGGTTAGAATGAACAAAAATTAGCAATTCATGAATTTCTTTTGGGGGAGGTGTTTATACCGTTCCGCGTGTGGTAAAATTGATAAAGCAGTTTTATTCTTCGGGTCAGTACGATTATGGCGATACCTCATTTATATCATTTTTTTATGTTTTGGCGCTTTTATAGAATAAAAACAATTTTATATAAAAAATAATTATTTTTGCATCGCTTTATTCTGCGAGCTATAACTTTTTTATTTTTTCGCTGATGATGCTGTATGGTGTCTCGTTTTTTGCGGGACAAGATGACGTTTTCAGCGGTACCATGTTTTTTTTTATATCGGTCTTTTTGATTGCGTGTTATTCCACTTTTTGTTCGGCGGTATGATGATAAAGCATTGATTTTTTGCTTTGTTTTTTTTTTTTTTTAGGGGTTCACTAAAGGGGTTAACTAGTGGGACAGTTTTATAGGGGGGGTTGTTACGGACGTGGCGATACCAAATATGTGTACTTTTATTGTTTTGTTTTTTTTATTTACAGGAAGAAATTAATTTATTGGGGAATATTTTTTTTTTTTTTTTTATTTATTTTGGAATTTTTTTTAAAACATGTTTATTTTTATTTTTTTAACTTTTTTACTTTGTCCCAGGGTGGGACATCACTGTATTTTATCAGATCGCTTGTGTGACAGTGTGCACAGCACTCTGTCACACCAGCGATCGCACAGGCATAGCTGCAGGCTTCTCAGTGCCTGCTCTCAGCAGGCACTGAGGAAGCCGCCTCCCTGCAGGACCCAGCGGCCATCTTGGATACGGGTCCTGGAGGGAGGAAGCCCTCAGAACAGCGCAATCACATCGCGCTGGTCTGAGGGTCTCATGATGCTCCCCTGTGCCCCCGGTACACTGCGATCGTGTTTGATCGCGGTGTGCCAGGGGTTAATGTGCCGTGAGCGGTCCATGACCGCTCCTGACACAGTCGCGGGTGTCAGCTGTGATAATCAGCTGACATCCGGCGGCGATTAGCTGCGCTCCCCCCGGGAGCGCAGCTGATCGCCTATGACGTACTATCCCGTCCATGGTCAGATTGGCACAGGTTTCATGGACGGGATAGTACGTCTGATGTCAGAGAGGGGTTAAATAATACTGAAAAAAAAATGTAGAAAAATGTTGCCCTATTTCTTACAGTGATGTAATTCATTACAATACAGTTAATGTTTTCTGTCATATCACGTATAAATTCCCTTCCCTCTTCTCTATCCAGCCCAGACCACTAGGACAATTTCTCCTTATGAATGCAGAGTTCTATGGATCATAGTTTTTAAAACCATTTCTAGCTTCTTTGGAATCAGAGAAAACTACATAACCTAGATCAGACTTCTACATTTTTCATCTTTAGTTATCTTCCTTTGTATATGAACAAGACATAAATACAAAGTCATTAAGATTCAAGGTAATAGTTTTAAGAAAAATAAATTTTAATGATGATTATAGTACTCTACAGCCTGTGGGTTTGCAGTGGACAGCAGTTACATTATACAGCTTTCAAGAGTATAGATAGGCGACACCTGGATGTTCTTTTTTATTATTTATTTACAGCGCAGGAGCGAATGATGAATACTCCCATCAGCGGCTCCTGCTCTCACTGTTAGGGCTCATACTCATTGGAGAGAAAAACGGACGAGTGAAATCTGATAAAAAATCATTGTAGTTATTGAATAGGTGACATCTCATTTGCGATTTTTTTTCTCAGCCGAAATTGGACTGAGAAAAAAAATCGCTGCATGCTGCGATTTGCTGCGATTCTTGGATGAGACTCGCCAATACAAGTCAATGGGCGCGAGAAAAAAAATCGGACAGTACTTTCACCATGTAAGTGCTGTCCGATTTTTACTCACCGGTGTCCTTTGAAAAGCTGGCAATTCATATGCGGCTATACAGTAAAATCACACTGACATGTTTAATAAAGAATGGAAGAATATATACATACACATAGAAAACATATATATATATATATATATATATATATATATATATATATATATATATAGTTCATACACTTCTACATAGCAGAATAGCCGATAATTCATACAATTACATACAGTAAACCATTTCATTTCATTTAGTTTTATATATGTTTTAGACTAACTATTAGATTAGTGTATGTGTGAAAAGCTTCGTACATGTAGATGTTAAATTATTGTGTAAATTCGTTGTAAAAAAAAATGCGTGGGCTCCCGCGGTATTTTCTCTGCCAGATAGGGAAAGCCAGTGAGTGAGGACAGATATTAATAGCCTTGAGAGGGACCATTGTTTTTGGGCACCCCCTTGCTACTAACATCTGCCCCCAGCCACCCCAGAAAAGGCACATAATGCGACCAGCCCTGCTGTAAGCCCTCGCAGAATGAATGAGTTCATTTCTGCGCAGCCTGCCCTTCTGACTGGAGATGAACTCAGGAGCCTGGGAAAGTTAATTGATTTTTCCCACGCTATTGAGTTCACTTCAGGTGAGCCGGGGACTCCGCACAGCCTCAGTGATGTCAGCGGTAGTCAGTGAGGCTGTGCGGAGTTCCTGGCTCACCTGAAGTGAACTCGATAGCGTGGGAAAAATCAGTTAACTTTCCCAGGCTCCTGAGTTCATCTCCGGTCAGCCAGGGAGGCTGTGCAGAGATAAACTCATTCATTCTGCGGGGGGTTTACAGCAGGGCTGGTCGCATTAGCACTGGTCCCTGCTGTAAATCTGTTAACCCCTTGTGATGGATTACAGCGGGGGATCTGACTAAATGGCGGAGAGGTATGGATATTGTTGCTTTATTATTTTATTTTTATTACAGGAGAACAAGGGATTCAGATGGATTACCAGTACAATTAATTTTGGTCAAAAACGATGTGTCATTATTTCATTAAAATAATTTTTAATTAATTTGTGTGTTTTTTTAACACTTTAATACTATAGGATTAATTATGGATAGTTGTCTAATTCACAACTCTCCATTATTAACCCTGATTAATATCACCTTTCAATAGCAAGGTGACATTAACCCATTATTAACCCATTAGCCACTGCTAAAGGCAATGGGAATAGATGGGCTAAGTGCCAGAAAAGGCGCATCTAGTAATAGATGTGCCTTTTCTCGGGTGACTGGGGGCAGATGTTAGTAGCCAGGGGGGGGGCAAAAACAATGGTCCTTCTCTAGGCTATTAATATCTATCCTCACTCACTGGCTTTCCCTGTCTGGTGGAAAAAATACCGCGGGAGCCCACGCATATTTTTACAACGAATTTACATATTAAATTAACACCTACACGTTCGAAATTTTGCACACATACACTCATATAATTATTAGTCAAAACCATATATCAAACTAAATGAAATGAAATGGTTTACTGTATGTAAACCATGTGTAATTTCATGTCGGGTTCTGTAATGATTTTACAGAAGCCGGCAATTGATTTAGTGGCTATTCTGCTATGTAGAAGTGTATGAACTATAAATATATATATATATTATATATATATATATATATATATATAGCGGATTATTTGCTTTTTAAACTGATGTGTACAGGTTTTTCTTTACAATGGTATTTTAACATGAGTTTTTACATAGAGAAAACTGCTCTATGTAAAACCTCATGTTAAAATAGCATTTCATACGGATAGAAAATGGATGGAAAACAGATGTAAAATGGATGGTGCAATTAAAAATCGCAAATAAATCGCATGATAATTGCATAGATTCGGACCGTTTTTTCCGTCCAGAAAACGGACCATTTTTTTTTCTCACAAATGGGTATGAGCCCTTATAACAGGCAGCTGATGGGAGCAGTAGTCCCATCAGCTGACAGCAGTGACCAGAGGTAAACTTTATACCTCCGATCACAGCTGCAGGCTCATGCTGTCTTTTGACAGCGTGGAAACCGCAGCTGTCTTACTGGCGATGATGATTTGAGGTGTTTGCCGCTTTCATGCACATGACAGTGTGACAAACACCCGATCTTCAGGCCCCCCATTCAATGGGGTCTGGGATTGGGTCCATGTACTGTTCTGGTACCCGAAACCAAACTTTTTGAACCTGTTTGACCCGAACATCCAGGTGTACACCGATTTCTACACAATATTAAGGTTCTGATGGCATAAAAGGTACATTTCTGCAAAAGGGTGATAGACTATTAGACCTATTTTAATCTGTCTTGAAAGTCTTTTTAAGAGGACATGGCACTCCGGAACATTTTAGACTCTAACTTACCAGCACACTGTACACCTAATAGCAGATGTGCAATGTAAAGCAGCAATCCTATTTTACTTGAATAGGACAATACTGCAGTAACAAGCACAACTGTTACTAAGATTAAGAAGTGCAGATGTAGAGAGCACTGTAAGCAAAGAGGATGTGGTACTCACATAATTGTCATTCTCCCTGCAAACAATTGGTCATTGAGGGGATAAAAGTGGATCTGTTATTAATAGCCTATCCTAAAAATAGGCCACGGATATTGTGATCCCAACAATCTATGGATGAAAATGAATGATTTGTTACTGAAGGTGTTTTCCCCTACTTTTAAAGTTATTGTCAAGGTTGGAATATGAAATAAAATACTATATTCACCCTCCAGACTGGTTCCATTCCCTACTCACTACTGGATGTCGTGCTGGTCTCGAAGAAACAACACCTGGAAGGTGTCCCTATCAGGTTATCACTGCAGATGACAAGTGGTCATCTGATGTTAGACCTGAAGGGGACACAGTGGCATGTGTTGCTGACTTTTTTTTAACTTAAAACTTTTTTTTTGCCTTTATTACACGCACAGCTCTAATTTAGAACGCTTGCAATATATTTTCAAAAGGTGAAGGGCACTATGATAAGAGGGCAATGACAAAGCACAGAACAGCCTAGTTAAATAACCTAAAATGGAACTATCACATAATGAATCCCCCTAGGATATTCACTCAATATGCACCTTGTGTTAATTTAACTATTGGGAATGTGTTGCTAATTCAATGTTTAATTATGTTAGCGTAGAAAAATTAGAGTGCAGTCTTGTCTGCAGGGAAGGAAGGACTCTTAAAGGAAAATACGTCCCATCATGCTTTAATTAAAGCATGTTAATATCCCTGATTTAAAAAAAAATCTTCAGAACACAATTTTTCTGCAGTTTGAAGGTGATGTTAAGAGATAATGGAAGTCCCCTTAAGGTGTGAATCTAGAACTAAAAGAATTTTGTTAAGTAAGATTTGTAAAGTAAGATAGATAAATGCAGAGCCAAATCAAAGCTGGTGGTTTCCATGCCCAATACCAGTGTCAACAGGATCTGAAAACAATGTAACATATTTATAAGGACAGTTCACCTATCTTATACATTGTGTAATGTTAATGATATTTGTGATTGTTAAATTGCAGACTATGGCAGTAGTAAAAAAGTAGTCCATGCCTATGTAAATGCGTGTAAGGCGGACATGCCTCCCCTTCTTTGGACACTGTTCACATGATGATGTGCGATACCTTGTTGTTTACTAATATTAATGTAATGTACTGTATTGTTTTTGTACTGTAATGTGAATGTCTTTCAAATGTGTTCATGTACAGAATTAGGGAAGGAATAGAGGTTAGCATAGGATAATAGTGGTGTTAAGGTACTGCCACACTAAACGTTCCCGCTAACGATCACGATAACGACGCTATCGTTGGTGTGATCGTTTTAAGGTCGCTAGTAGCGGCCAAACTGGACGATCTCATTATTATTATTATTATATTATTATTATACATTTATATAGCGCCATTTATTCCATGGCGCTTTACATATGAAAAGGGGAAAAATATAGACAGGTACAATAAACATGTGCTGGACAAGGGACACACAAGTACAGAAGGAGAAAGGACCCTGCCCGCGAGGGCTCACAGTCTGCAGGGATGGGTGAGGATACACTAGGAAAGGGTAGAGCTGGTCGTGCGATGGATCAGTAGACTGAGGATCATTGCAGGTTGTAGGCTTGTCGGAACAGGTGGGTCTTCAGGTTTTTCTTGAAGGTCTCCGTTGTTGGTGAAAGTCTGATGTTTTGCGGCAGGGAGTTCCAGAGTATGGGGGAAGCCCGGGAGAAGTCTTGTATGCGGTTGTGGGAAGAAGAGATGAGGGGGGAGTCGAGAAGGAGATCTTGAGAGGATCGAAGGTTGCGTGTAGGTAGGTAGCGGGAGACCATGTCACAGATGTATGGAGGAGAAAGGTTGTGGATGGCTTTGTATGTCATGGTTAAGGTTTTGAACTGGAGCCTCTGGGCAATAGGGAGCCAGTGAAGGGCCTGGCATAGGGGGGAGGCTGGGGAATAGCGGGTAGACAGGTGGATTAGTCGTGCAGCAGAGTGTAGGATGGACTGGAGTGGTGCCAGAGTGCTAGAGGGGAGGCCAGACAGTAGGAAGTTGCAGTAGTCGAGGCGGGAGATGATAAGGGCATGCACTAGTGTTTTTGTGGTTTCATGGTTGAGAAATGAGCGGATCCGGGAAATATTTTGAGTTTGAGGCGGCAGGAGGTGGCGAGGGCTTGGATATGTGGTTTGAAAGAGAGGGCAGAGTCGATGATCACCCCAAGGCACTGAGCATGTGGGACTGGGGAAAGCGAGCAGCCATTGACATTGATGGATAGGTCTGGTGAAGGGGTAGAGTGAGGTGGGGGAAAGATGATGAATTCTGTTTTGTCCATGTTCAGTTTGAGAAAGCGAGCAGAAAAGAAGGCTGAGATAGCAGACAGACACTGTGGGATTTTGGTCAGTAAGGAGGTGAGGTCAGGTCCAGATAGGTAGATCTGCGTGTCATCGGCGTAGAGGTGATACTGCAAGCCGTGGGATTCTATGAGCTGTCCCAGGCCGAAGGTGTAGATGGAGAAGAGTAGGGGTCCTAGGACTGAGCCTTGAGGAACACCGACAGACAGGGGGCGAGGTGAGGAGGTGGTGTGTGAGAGGGAGACACTAAATGTTCGGTCTCTTAGGTATGATGAGATCCAGGATAGGGCCAGGTCTGTGATGCCAAGAGATGAGAGAATCTGTAGCAGGAGGGAATGGTCATTAACGACGCATCAGCGGTTAGCGATCTCTTTAATGACTTTGGCGGTCGTTGGGACGTGCCACACTGCATGTACTGTGAAAGATCACGACCTCGATAGGCGTGACTGAGCGCAACCTTTTGCACGCCCCTCATCACAGATTGGTGGTCACTATTTATCTCCTAGATAATTATCACAGCTCTCCCGCTTTGTGATTGGATGACCGCGTCATAAAAGACGACGTATCAGCACTCCTCTCCATTGCTCTCGAGCAGAAGCGGTTCTTTCAAATCTCCAGCATCGTTCCAGTGTGTCCTGCTAGCCTTTGTAGCTACTGCGATCCAGTTTGCGCCACTATTGAGGTTGCTGCGTTCCTGTCTACGGCGTTGGTTTTTTTGCGATCCAGTCTGTGGCGTTATATCCTCTGCGATCCAGTTTGTGACGCTATTTTGTTTCCCTATTTTCTTTTTTTCAAAATCACAAACAAGTTTTGTAAGGTAGGTATTTTTTTTGTCACATTTAATTTATATTTTTTCTTTAATTTTACAGATCCATTTTTAGATCTCTGCTGTTGTTAACCATTGTCGTCCATCAATTTTTTTTTTGCCATTGTTTTGTTCTGGCATTTTGTGATCCCTGCTGTTTTTTGCGTAATTGTTCATCTATGATTTTTTTAATTTTTTTGCCATTGTTTTGTTCTGGCATTTTGTGATCCCTGCTGTTTTTTGCGTAATTGTTTATCTATGATTTTTTATTTTTTTTGCCATTGTTTTGTTCTGGCACGCCCACCACCACCATTTTATGATCCCAGCTCTGTCAATGTTTACTCCAGCTGTGCCCACAACCACCATTTTATGTTCCCTGCTGTGTTCTATGTTGTAGGCTATGTAAGCATTTTATTTAACCATTCTGGCGTTCTCACATAATCATTTTTTTATTACAGATGGCTGATAAGCAGGAATTTTTGCGGGAGTTTATCGAGCTGTACCGCTCAATGCCGTGCCTGTGGAAAATAAAGTTGGCTGATTACTGTAACAGGTTGAAAAAGAAGGACGCGTACCAAAAACTGGTGGTGCTCTGCAAGAACCGTTACCCAGATGAACCGGCGGATGAGTCATCGGTGAAAAAACGCATTCAGGCCCTCCGCACAGTGTACAAAAAAGAGCTAAATAAAGTAATAAATTCTACCAAATCTGGAGCGGGGGCCGAAGATGTTTATGTCCCCCAACTGTGGTAATTTGATCTGTTTACTTTTACAAGGGACCAAGAAGTACCCAGACAAGGGACATCCATGTTGGATCTAGACCCGGTGATCCAGCCGGACACCCCTGTCATACATGTAAGTACCTTTGTATTACAACACATTTTAATGTACATGCCAAAGTGGACTTAAATTTATAAAATATTATTGTGAAATGTAGATAAAATGGCAGAATTTATCCCTTCATGTACTGATAATTTATCTAGCTCAACGGTTGAGGCCTATCCATTTACAAGTGTGAAGATAAATTTCTTTGTCTTTACAAGTGTCGTTTTCACATTTTTGCTGTATACGGGTGTTATAGTGTGAAGATAAATTTCTTTGTCTTTGTGATTTACCATTTGTTTTTTGTTCATGCAGGACACAGAAGAGGCTGTCTCCACACCTCCAACTGAACAAGACAGCATGGCGTTGATCCAAGATGAAGAAGTAGTCGAGCCACCATCCTCATCTGTGCGGAGCCGGCTTTCACTTTCAGGAAGGAAAAGGAAGGCTCCCACCTCGGCTACTCCTGAATTGGTGGAAATTGCGAAAAAAGTGCTTACGGCAGAAAAAGACCAAACTAAAATAACAGGGTTTGCATACTTCGCTAATGAGAAGCTCCCTACACTGGATCCTGTTCAGCGGCTTCATGCAGAGAGACTCATGTTTGAGGTACTGACTCAAGCGTCTTTTGGAAACCTGGATAACAGATATGTCGTCATGCCAAGACCGCAGTACCCGGACTACTCATGGCCGCACAATCCTGTGCCGAACCCAATTGGGCAAAATCCTGCAAACCCAAACGCTGGTGCTCCCCCTTATTTTTATACACCGCAGAGGCAGCGTGGTAATGGCAACGATCCATCTTACCAGCAGTTTTAGTTTTTAAACTGTTTTACAAAAGTTTTTTTTGTTGTTTATATTTTTTTTACATTGATACCTTTTTTAATAAAAATCTTATTTATCTAATGAATTGTGCTCTTTTCTTATGTGATGTCAACTATTAAAATGTTGTATTTTTATTACATCTACTTGTCACACATGGGGTCATGGGAATACCAGCTATCATAGGTGTTCCATCATAGCCAAGAGCAAGCGACACTACTCTGTCCTCCTTCTCCTGGACCTATCTTCTGCCTTTGACACCGTAGACCATTCCCTCCTCCTACAGATTCTCTCATCTCTTGGCATCACAGACTTGGCCCTATCCTGGATCTCATCATACCTAACAGACCGAACTTTTAGTGTCTCCCTCTCACACACCACCTCCTCACCTCGCCCCCTGTCTGTCGGGGTTCCCCAAGGCTCAGTCCTAGGACCCCTACTCTTCTCCATCTACACCTTCGGCCTGGGACAGCTCATACAATCCCATGGCTTGCAGTATCACCTCTATGCCGATGACACGCAGATCTACCTATCTGGACCTGACCTCACCTCCCTACTGACCAAAATCCCACAGTGTCTGTCTGCTATCTCAGCCTTCTTTTCTGCTCGCTTTCTCAAACTGAACATGGACAAAACAGAATTCATCATCTTTCCCCCACCTCATTCTACCCCTCCACCAGGCCTATCCATCAATGTCAATGGCTGCTCGCTTTCCCCAGTCCCACATGCTCGGTGCCTTGGGGTGATCATCGACTCTGCCCTCTCTTTCAAACCACATATCCAAGCCCTCGCCACCTCCTGCCGCCTCAAACTCAAAAATATTTCCCGGATACGCTCATTCCTCAACCATGAAACCACAAAAACACTAGTGCACGCCCTTATCATCTCCCGCCTCGACTACTGCAACCTCCTACTGTCTGGCCTCCCCTCTAGCACTCTGGCACCACTCCAGTCCATCCTACACTCTGCTGCACGACTAATCCACCTGTCTTCCCGCTATTCCCCAGCCTCCCCACTATGCCAGGCCCTTCACTGGCTTCCTATTGCCCAGAGGCTCCAGTTCAAAACCTTAACCATGGCATACAAAGCCATCCACAACCTTTCTCCTCCATACATCTGTGACATGGTCTCCCGCTACCTACCTACACGCAACCTTCGATCCTCCCAAGATCTCCTTCTCGACTCCCCCCTCATCTCTTCTTCCCACAACCGCATACAAGACTTCTCCCGGCTTCCCCCATACTCTGGAACTCCCTGCCGCAAAACATCAGACTTTCACCAACAACGGAGACCTTCAAGAAAAACCTGAAGACCCACCTGTTCCGACAAGCCTACAACCTGCAATGATCCTCAGTCTACTGAACCATCGCACGACCAGCTCTACCCTCTCCTAGTGTATTCTCACCCATCCCTGTAGACTGTGAGCCCTCGCGGGCAGGCTCCTCTCTCCTTCTGTACTTGTGTGTCCCTTGTCTAGCACATGTTTATTGTATCTGTCTATATTTTTCCCTTTTCATATGTAAAGCGCCATGGAATAAATGGCGCTATATAAATGTATAATAATAATAATAATAATAATAGGGCAAAAATGAATTGAAAAAAATTTCAAAAATTAACATGTCTTTTAAAGGCCCCTGGTCACACTAGCGCTAAAACCTTATACTAAAAAATAATACACCACACCTGCGTAGATTAACGTAAAATAGAAAATATATATTTTTTTCATATATATTTTTTTTTTTATTTTAAAGAAATCAAATTTAAATAAAAACAAAAAACAGTAACATAATAAAATAAAAAATTATATACAAAATATTAACAAAAAAAAAATTAATGAGGGCCCCGGAGTCCAGAAAATACCCTCTCCAGCATCACCCCGTGGTGATGCAGAGCTCCCATGGCACTTTGCAACGCTGCCACCGCTGTTTGCATGCCTGCCACCGCGCTGCTCATTGCCGCCATCAGCCGGCGGTGTGACAGAAACAGGTCCTGGGCAGTTGGGATTTCTGTGGAGGTAAAGGTAACAGTTAACCAGGGAATTCTGTTGCAACATCAACATGTACATGTTATGTTTGTTAACACTTACGGTTTTCCTCAGAGGAACCGCTGACCGCCCACCCAGAACCTGTTGCTCCGCCGGCTAGGGAAAAAAAAAGAAAAAAAATTATATCACAACAGTCATTACACATAAGACCTTACAAAGTTCTCAAACTTGTCTGAAGCTTATATAATGTGCGTTAATTACCTGATGGGGAGCCTGCATCCGTGTCACGGGATGATGCTGGAGAGAAGGCATTTCCTGGGGTAGGGCTGGAACCCACAGAATCAGGAGGGGGGGTTGCTGCCGGAGAAGGGGTTGAAGGGTTGGAGAGGTGTGGTGATCATGGTGGTGGAGGGGTAGCCGGGGAAGGAGATGGAGGTGGAGGGGTAGCTGGGGACGGTGGAGCCGCAGCAGCTGGTGAAGGTGGTGCTGTAAATAAAATATACAATTCAGTCAAATAATCCTTCTAAACCTGTAAACCCCTCACGACTGGTACTCCCTTCACTGCCTGCCCTATCACTGCTGGTACTCCCATCACTACTGGTCCTCCCGTTACTGCCAGTACTTCCATCTATGCCTGTAAACCCCCTCACGACTGGTACTCCCCTCACTGCCTGCCCTATCACTGCTGGTACTCCCATCACTACTGGTCCTCCCGTTACTGCCAGTACTTCCATCTATGCCTGTAAACCCCCTCACGACTGGTACTACCATCACTGCTGGTACTCCCATCACTGCGGGTGCATTGATATAGGTAGATAAGGCTACTTTCACACTTGCGTTTTTTTGCGCAGCGCAACTTGCGCTATCGGACGCATGCGCAATGTTCCCCTATCTTTAACAAGGCGGGCGCAGGGTCTAGCGCTTGCACGTGTTCATGTGCGTTTGTCGTGCACTGCGCATTTTCCCGGTGTGCGCCCATACGCGCTAGACGCTACATGTTGCATTTTTTTTCCGGTCAAAAAAGACAGAGATGATTGAGACAGAGATGATGGAGACAGATGATAGAGCCAGAGATGATGGAGACAGAGATGATAGAAATGTGACACATAGACAACGCATGCGCCAAAAAAACGCAAACGCATGCAAAAACGCATGAAATCGCAGACAAACGCTGCGTTTTTTTTGTCGAAATGCGCATGCTGATGCGACTAAATATCGCAGCGTTTATAAGCGTTTGCATGCGTTTTTTTAATGCGCTTCATGTGCGCTCGAAACGCAGCGCAAAAAAACGCAAGTGTGAAAGTAGCCTAACCCACAAAACATAACCTCTCCAGATACCCTCATCAATACTCACTCAGAGGCCTGCGGAGCTGGGCCCGGATGCTGGCGACCCTATCGCGTGAGCGGTATTGCAGGTCCGCCAGCTTCTTTCGGATCTGTGCTCTGGTCCGCCGCACATGAAAGCGCCTCTCCAGGCCCCGCCGGATTCTCTGCAGGCATACCCTTTTGTGGCGCATTGGATGCGCCACAGGTAGCCTGCAGTAGTAATCCCATTTGTCCGTTTTTTTTATTAAAAAACGGACCTCCTCGTCACTCCATTTAGGCCCGCGCTGTCTCACTGCCACCATTGCCGCCATTACAAACAACCGCATTGGGCGACGCCAGCGCAATGACGTCACAGTGTGCGCACGTTACGTGCGGCCGCACTCGCGACGCAAAACGGTATTGCGATTGCAAAGTGACCGCAGCAGCCATGCGCCCAGCCAAGCACAGATATGAGATGCTGTTGCGATCGCAAAACAACGGTTCCAAGCTAGGCGATCACAATGGCGTCTCATATCTTTATGGCTGGGGCTCGAGAATCTTCACCTGGTCTGGTCTCCGGTGTATAAGAAAGACATAGCTGAACTGGAGCGGGTGCAGAGAAGAGCGACCAAGGTTATTAGAGAACTGGGGGGTCTGCAATACCAAGACAGGTTATTACACTTGGGGTTATTTAGTTTGGAAAAACGAAGGCTTAGGGGTGATCTTATTACAATGTACAAATATGTGAGGGGACAGTGCAAGGACCTTTCTGGTGATCTTTTTACTCTTAGACCTGTGACGGGGACGAGGGGGCATCCTCTACGTCTGGAGGAAAGAAGGTTTAGCCATAATCACAGATGCAGATTCTTTACTGTAAGAGCAGTGAGACTATGGAACTCTCTGCCGTCTAATGTTGTAATGAGTGATTCCTTACTAAAATTTAAGAGGGGACTGGATGCCTTTCTTGAAAAGTATAATATTACAGGCTATATTCACTAGTTTCCTAGATACAGCGTTGATCCAGGGAGCTAGTCTGATTGCCGTATGTGGAGTCGGGAAGGAATTTTTTTTCCCCAATGTGAAGCTTACTGTTTGCCACTTGGGTTTTTTTTGCCTTCCTCTGGATCAACATGTTAGGGCAGGTTAGGATAGGATATGGGTTGAACTAGATGGACTTAAAGTCTTCCTTCAACCTTAATAACTATGTTACTATGTTACCTTTGCAATCACAATGGCTTTGCATATCTGTATGCATATCTGTATAGCTGGAGCTCGTGACAATACTCACATTGCAATCACAATGGCGTCGCATATCTGTATGGCTGGGGCTCGAGAATCTTCACCTTGTAATCACAATGGCTTTGCATATCTGTATAGCTGGAGCTCGTGACAATAGTCACATTGCGATCACAATGGCGTCGCATATCTGTATGACTGGGGCTCGAGAATCTTCACCTTGCAATCACAATGGCTTTGCATATCTGTATGCATATCTGTATAGCTGGAGCTCGTGACAAGTCACATTGCGATCACAATGGCGTTGCATATCTGTGAATAGCTGTGATTCCCTGGTGAATGTTGACCTTTACCTCCAAGAATTTTCAAATATATTTATAACAATTTTTTATTCTTTCATATATGACTAAAATATATATATTATATATTTAAACTTTATATATGCAGCTGTGGTGTATTATCTGTTATATTTAATTATAATGTTTGAACGCTAGTGAGACCATAGGCCCTTAAAATAATTGTAAATATTTGAAACTTTTATTTATTTTTTTAACAATTAACTCCTATGACTGATGGTACTCCCACGACCCCGTGTGTGACAAGTAGATACAATGTAAAACAAAAAATAGACAACAAAAAAGCCTTTGAAAAGATTTTAAAAACTGCAGCTGCTGGTAACATGTCTCGCTGCCATCCCCATTACTCCCTCCCCACATCTCACCCATCATTATCCCTTCTCCCATATAGGTAAAATAATTGAATAAAAACACGAATGCATTTTTAAAATAAAAATTTTTTATTATAAAAACATTGTTAAAAAAAGGCAAAAGTCAAACATAATCAAACTAGACCTGATGCTGCCAACTCACTGCACCAGGCCCATTAAAGTAATGGCAGTACTTGTCTCGGCCTGCCTTCGCATCGTCCTTGCTCCTGCCTTGATTGACAGGTTGAAGGCCTGCAATAGCGGGATCATTGTCACGCCATTCTCCAAGCACCACTCCACCATTGCTGTCCGAGTCCATGAAGCCTGGCGGACTGTAAGTACCAGCATCGCGTATGCGTAGAAAATTGTGCAGCACACAACAGGCCAACACCACAGAGTCTATGGATTCCAGCTTCATGTTGATTGGAGTGTGGAAAACCCTGAAGCGGTTGGCCATTATGCCGAAGGCATTCTCCACAACGCGCCGTGCCCTAGACAGTCTGTAATTAAAAATCCGCCTTTCCCCTGTCAAAGTCTTTTGTGGGTATGGTTTCACAAGATGCGCATGAAGGGGGAAGGCTTCATCGCCCACAAACACAAAGTTTAGGTTGGCGGTAGTGTTGAGCGATACGATACTGCAAATATCGGGTATCGGCCGATATTAGCTCTATCGGCCTTTCGATACTTCGTTTCGATATTTTCGTCTTATCGAATACCGGAATCGGAAGTTCCCATAATTCTTTGCGAGGCAATGTGATTTTAGTCAGCCAATGAGGAATCCTAAGAAGTGTGGGCACATCCTGTACTGCTGCGGTCATGTTAACTAATGGCATGGCTGTGATTGGATGCTGAAATGATGTCAGAATGCACTATAAAAGGCGCCGCCGCCATTTTAGCGTCACTGTGCCGTGAATTCAGTAAGGGACAGAACGCTGCTGTGCTGACTCTGAGGGACAGTTAGAGATTGCGATTTAGTGTACTGTGCTGTAGGCAGGCTAGCACCAACCGCTGTGTAAAGCTTCCGTTTGCCTGCAGTGTTGTTTTAACAGCTCTGCAAGGTGTGTGTGAGTGCAGGTGACGCTGCAGTTTGCTCTGCATGCAACGCTGTCTGTAGGCATCTGCAAATGTCACTCACAGACTCTTTTTTTTTTTCCTTCAGTGTAATTCTTGCAGCTCCATGCAATTTAACTATTAGTGTGACGCGCTTCCATCCGTATCCAATACATTGGTTGCAAACACTATAGAAGTAGACAAAGGAGTAGCCTTTCACAGATTGTGAACAGTTGTGTTTCAGTATTCACTTCAGTCTGTGTTTTTTATTTTTTGAGTGCACATCACGCTCCAGTTACTTGTTCAAGCACTGCTGCTTGTACTCTGCTGAGCGTGTCTCAGTGGCTCATCCTTTTCATTTATCTCCAATTGGTTCTGCTCCATTCCATTTAAAATATAATCTATTAGTGTGACGCGCTTCCATCCGTATACAATACATTGGTTGCAAACACTATAGAAGTAGACAAAGGAGTAGCCTTTCACAGATTGTGAACAGTTGTGTTTCAGTGTTCACTTCAGTCTGTGTTTTTTATTTTTTGAGTGCACATCACGCTCCAGTTACTTGTTCAAGCACTGCTGCTTGTACTCTGCTGAGCGTGTCTCAGTGGCTCATCCTTTTCATTTCTCTCCAATTGGTTCTGCTCCATTCCATTTAAAATATAATCTATTAGTGTGACGCGCTTCCATCCGTATACAATACATTGGTTGCAAACACTATAGAAGTAGACAAAGGAGTAGCCTTTCACAGATTGTGAACAGTTGTGTTTCAGTGTTCACTTCAGTCTGTGTTTTTTATTTTTTGAGTGCACATCACGCTCCAGTTACTTGTTCAAGCACTGCTGCTTGTACTCTGCTGAGCGTGTCTCAGTGGCTCATCCTTTTCATTTATCTCCAATTGGTTCTGCTCCATTCCATTTAAAATATAATCTATTAGTGTGACGCGCTTCCATCCGTATACAATACATTGGTTGCAAACACTATAGAAGTAGACAAAGGAGTAGCCTTTCACAGATTGTGAACAGTTGTGTTTCAGTGTTCACTTCAGTCTCTGCGTAATAACCACACTTAGGCCTTCTAACTTTTCTGACTTTCTTTCTCAATCTACCAAGATGAACAAGTCAGTGAGTAAGGCACGTGGTCGTGGCCGTGGAGTTTCAGCAGGGAGAGGACGTGGGGATTCTGTGGCTGCTGCCACCCTCAGTGACACAGCATCCACCAGTTTTCCTTGTGAGCGTTCCTTTATGCGCACTTTGGTAGGAGCTCGGCGTGCCCCCCTGCTGCGGGAAGAACAAATTGAAGCCGTTGTTGGTTGGATGGCAGCCAATGCATCGACTTCAATTCCTTCCACCTCCTCTCAGGAACACAACACTGTTGAGCAACCATCTGTCTGTTCACCGCCTGTCAAATTGCCCAGGCAGTCAGAGAGTTCTGTACAGGAGCCAGCTGAGTCTCTGCTTCTGTTCTCAGAATCTGTTGGCTCGCAAACACGGGCACAGGCAAGCAGCATTCTGCAATTTGAAGAAGAGGGAGTATGCAGTGATGCGCAACAGCTGTGTCTCTCTCAATCTGAAGAGGCGGGTGAGCCAGTGCCGATGGACAGCACACCGCAGAACGCATCTTATGATGATGATGACTCAGGTGCCAGGTTTTGTGGAGCATGGTGCTGCCCAGACCATCCAACAGCAGCAGGTGTTGGAAGAGGGTAGTGGAGATGATGAAGTCCGAGACCCAACATGGCGTGAGCAACAGGAAGGTGGTGGGAGCAGCTCTGAGGAAGAGATTGTCCCAACGGTACAAAGAGGAGGGAGAGGTAGGCTGCAGACTCGCTTGCCTGTAGCCTCCAGTTTGGCACCTGTTGGGAGCAGTTCTCTTAAAAATGTCAAAATTGGCGCTCCCATGACTTGCACTGCGTGGTCCTTTTTTGACAGACTTGTATCTGATATTTGCTATGTTCAATGCAAGCTGTGTAAGCAAAAAGTTAAAAGAGGTAAAAATATCAGGAACCTGAATACCACAAATATGTGGAAATATGTACGGACAAAGCACGTAGCTGAGTTACAAAGACACACTGGAGATGTAGGCCAACCTACAGCAGCACCTACATCTTTAGGTCATGTTAGAGCCTCTATCTCCAGCTCTCACACACCTGGTTCGGCTTCCTCACAGGATCTCCATGGAAGAACCTCGGTCACTGTTGTCCATAGACAAACTGTTATTCCACCCACTGCAGCAAGTTCACAGGCATCGTCACACTCCCAGAACAAAAAACAGCCATCGGTAACACAGGCATGGGATAAAAGACGGCCATACTCGGCAAACCATCCACGAGCACAGGCTCTGAATGCTGGCCTTGCAAAACTCCTGTCCCTTGAAATGCTGTCATTCAGGCTGGTGGAGACTGACAGTTTCAGGAACTTTATGGCATTGGCAGTCCCACAATATAATGTGCCAAGCCGATTTTATTTCAGCAGGCAAGCTGTCCCTGCTCTGCAAAAACATGTCGAGGGAAACATTAAACATGCGCTACTAAACGCCGTCAGTAGCAGGGTCCACCTGACCACCGATGCGTGGACCAGTACCCATGGCCAGGGACGATACCTTTCCCTCACTGCCCATTGGGTCAATGTTGTGGAGCCGGGTACAGATCTTGCCAGTGGCGCTGTACGTGTTCTGCCAACTCCAAGGATTGCAGGAATCCAGTCTGTGCACATTGATTCCTCCTCCTACTCCAGTTCCTCAGAATCATCGCTGCACGAGCCGTCACGGT